>CATIWF010062529.1:0-29668 GCA_949630135.1 Balakata baccata
AGCCGAGGTGGGCTGCGCACACATCTACTCGCGTATGTCATTAAAATGGCCTAAATGGCCATTAAAGCATACTCACTATTCATAACCTCCCATTTTCTCCTCTCTTCAATTTGGATATATTTTTCTGATTTTTTTTTTGGACATAAAAGACCCCAAAAGATAGAAAATAGACAAGAAAAAATTTTTGGGAGAAGAAAATTTTTTGGAGACAACAAGAAAATTAAGGAGTTTAATTTTCTTCTCATGTGAGCATACACCATTGCTAGCACTTTGAGGTATGTTCAAGCCATCTCCCTAGTGGTTTCATCCTCTCATCTTCGCGTGGATATTATTACAGACAATCCAAGATTGGATTGTTGTGGTTTGCTACAATCCAACAAGGTGGGAAGTTGAAGAAAAATTAAGAAATTATAAAGGTATAAATTCTGAATTTTCTTTGGTTAAATTAGTTTTAATTGGCACATGTATAATCCATTGATTCGGGTTTTGAAAATTTTTATTTTCTCCTACGTTATATGTATGTGATACATGATCAAAACCCTTCATATGCAATCTCGAATTCAAACTATTGAGAAAAGTTGTTCGAAAATTGAATTCATGCATCAAACAAGTTGAAAACTTGCATCCTAGTAGTGTCTCAGAGAAAGATATTAAGAGTATTTTATGCAATTTTTCCTTGTTTATAACTTTTGAAAACTAAAATTTTATAATTCAAATTATTTGCAGATGAAACAAGCTAAAAAATTACTCATGCAAGATGGTAGTTACAAAAGAGGTTTCAAATTTGATCATGTTTGGCATATAGTGAAAGATTTTGAAAAGTTCAAAGCTAATGTAACCACTTCAAAGAAATCAACTCAAAGATAAATTTTAAATTATATTTCATGAGAGTCAAATGATCCTGCTCCAGAGTCTCCAATTTTGGCATCTCCCGAATTGTCATCATTTTCTATTAATTTAGATGAGATATTGGCGGTTTGTCATCAACACGACCAATTGGGATAAAAAAGGCCAAATTGAAGAGCAAAAAATGATGAACAAATTGCAGCTGTCATTAATAGTTTTAAAGAAGACAATAAATAACTTTTAGAGATGTTGAAGAAGAACAGCTCGGAGAGGCAACAACACATTGAAATCCAAAATAGAAATTTAATACTAAAAGAACTTAGGGAAGATAATAAAATTTTGATGAAAGATTTAAGCACTATTACTGATCCAAGAATACGTGTAAAGGTCGAAGCTAAGCAATTACGAATTTTAGATAAAAGTGCTCAACAATAACAACAATCACAACCAACTTCTGCATCTAATGAATTTAGTGACTATTTTAATAATATTGGTATATTTGGAACCGATCTGTCAAAATATTAAATTTTATGATACATAATAATATATGCACTTTGTTTATTTTATATTAGATATTTTAAATTTTAGTAATTAGTTTAATTTTAATATCATTGTAATATTAATGTGCCAGTAATGAATATATTGTGTTCCTAAATTATAGTTCATGCATTTTTTAGTTATACTTTTTAATTATGTATTTAAACTTTTTGTTTAATGATATTCACCGAAGTTAAAAATTTAAAATCATAATATTTTTAATTGATAGAAATTAATTATTTATAGACTTAAAATTGAAAGAATTAAAATTAAATTACAATTTAATTCGAAAAAATAAAACAATCACAATAAAATTGTAATAAACATAAATAATATTAATTAAATAAAAATTACAACTTAAATATGTAATAATATTAATTAAACATAAATATGTTGATTAAAAATTAAATAAATTTTAATTGAATAAATCAAGATTTACACTTGTTTGACATGCAATTATCTTAATTACTTTCCCATTTCCTACTAATCACATTCTCATTTCCTATCTTACACGTATTGGGCATGCATATCCTAATTACATTTCCTAATTACTTTTCCCCTGCCAATTACTTTCCATTTCCTACCTTTTCACGTCTTCTTCTTCCTTCTTCATTCGTCTTTTTTTCCCTTCATCTTCTTATAAAAAATGAAATATGTATAATATGTTTTTTTAAAACAAAAACCGAAAATTTTGTTGCTATATTGGATCACCTCCACTATTTTTATTTTTTCTATATTTAATACCATTTGAGCGATAAGTTGGAAATAATTTTATAAACTTCAACCTTAAGAGAAATGTTAAAAACACTATCCACTCTTTAATACTGTCAAATATTTATTTCTTAATTGGTTTGTAAAGAAAATTTTTTTTCAAAATATATTTTTTTACATTTTAATTCTCATCGCACTAACTAATTAAAAAATAAATATTAAAAAGTGTTAAAAATTGTACAACCTTAATATGCAAATTTGGAATTGGATTTGCGTCTTATTACGATGTCCTCTTCATTATTATCGTCCTCTATACGGTGCCGTTAAGTGGCAGTAAAGTTTGAAATTGACGTTTGTTTTTCATTTTCATTCTTTTTTGAACTTTGTCTCTAAGTCGTCTTCTTGGCTTATTTGCCCCAGAGCTCCAACTTTGCCTCTCTCCTTCTCTCTCTCGCTTTCTAATATCTTAGTGATTCTACGATTATCCTGTGCATTTAGATATAAATAGTTGAATTCCATTTGAAAATCTTATGCAAGGGCAAGAAATATAAGAGCGTTTTCTTAATTGAATTTTCCAGAAAATTCTGAAAAAAAGAAAATCCCTAAATAAATACATAATGGAGAACAATGCCAAATTAGGTTCAGGAGAAGCAAAGACTGTTGTTGATGACAGGAACAACAACAGCAGCAGCAGGGAACACGAACCAGATCAAGAATTGAACCCTAATTTAGGTTCTTCAATTGATAATGGAGAACAGGAGGGAGGCCAAACTCCATGTCAGTCTTCCCAAAGAATTCCTTTCACTAATCTCAGTCAGGTCGATGCTGACCTCGCTCTTGCTCGTACCCTCCAAGAACAGGTCTTTCCTTTCCCCACGCTTACTGCCCATTTCTTTATTTCTTTCTTTTTAGGAACTAGACTAAATCTTTTTTTAGATTATTGATTTTTTTGGTTCTTTGGTCTCTTTAGTGCCTGTTTAATCCCGATTCCATTGTGTTCTTCGTCAACCTCATTTCTTTTTCTTTTCATTTTATGGGGTTTTTTTTTTTTTTGACATTTAGCTTACCCACATTCAAATATTTTCTATTTTTAGGGTTAATAAAGTTTGACATGTACATGATCTTTTTGATGGCCAAAATATTTGATTGGATTCAACTCATAATATTGTTTTTTTCCTTCTAGTTCTCAGAGCTTTTTCTTTGATATACTTATTTGTGGAGTAGGAAAGAGCATACATGCTGTTGAGAATGAATACCGAGGGGAGTGATTATGGAAGTTTGGAAGCTGGAAGCTATTTGCATGATGATGAGGATGATTTTGGTGATGCAGATGATGACACTGACGCAGAGGATGAGGAGGTGGAGGACAATGGCACTGATGTGGATGATGGCATGGATGCATTTGATGTGCATGCTCATACTGATGATGATATTGATAATAATCCTGGAGTTGATCTTGACCCTAGTATGTTTTCCAGTGATGAGGCTTATGCCAGAGCCTTGCAGGATGCTGAAGAAAGAGAAATGGCTACTAGATTATTAGCTCTTGCTGGAATAAACGATGGTAAGTGTTAACATTAAACAAGACACCTTTTCTTTTCGCTTCCCTGTAATTTATAAGAGGACCATCAAACATGTACTTATTGGTTGTCTTTTCAGGAGAAGTTGAGGACATTGAGGATCATGGTGGTAACTCTCAGGTACCTATTGTCTTTATCCAACGATTATCCATCTAACAATTTTCTACTTCAGAGATGACCTTAATCTACCGATTTATCTCAATCGTATGGCGTGCTATCAGAAAATTGCAACCCGTTTTCTCCTGCCTATTTTTATTGATTGTTGATATTGTATGTTGGCAATATAAGGCATAGATGATAAGTGTTTCTTTGCCTGATGTCTGCAATTCAATGCTTCTATCATTAGTGTGGTGTGGTGAGAATACTGTTAAAAGACCTTTCACTTTGTAGAGAATACTGTTAAAAGGCCTTTAACTATGTGGAAATTCAGTGCCATTGCTATCTTCAACCAGTTGTCTGAAGAGATTTAGGCAAAAAAAAAAAAAAAAGAACAGAGAATCACAGAGAGAGGGGACAACAATGCTAGGAATCTGTTAAATTTGAAGTTTAAGGATAGATCAAGTCTCTAGATGCAATCAGATATTTTGGGTAATCATTCCCTTGTATTTGTCTTGCTTTCTTTCATGCCTAATCATTCCCCTTATGCAAACTCTAAGTTTCCCCACGTATTTGCTGACTTTTCTTGCTTTAAAATCAATATAAAAAATGTGTTCCAAATTATAATTTGTGCTGCATCAAGAAGAGGTAGTTCTACTCTGTCCAGCTGATACTGCCTTGTAAAATTGGTAACTTTAATTCTGAACTATGAGAAGCTTAACCCTTTCATTTTTGAACTAAATAATATTGTAGAAGATAAAGTAGTGTAGACTGCATGATTTTTGCTTTGAACTTGCAATAAATTTACTTTTCGGCTATTGATGGCCCAATAATATGTCATTTTGTCTAACCTTAATATTCATGTTCCGGATCCTGGCACATCCATATGTTCCTGGGGCTAGAGATATGCCCATTGTCTATTTCCATTCATTTTTATGCATTGGATAGCAGGATTGCTATATCATCTGCCATAATAGGCATGTGGAAAAGTTCTTGCAAATACTAGGGATTTGATTCTCTCCAATTTCTAAATTAACTATTGCTGTATGCTATTTAGAAAGATGATGTTATTTCAAAGCTATTTGATTGTCTATCCAAAGTTGTTACAGATTAAGAGTATATATATGCGTGAATGAAAATTTATGCAAATAAATCCTTGTCCAGAATGTGTGGAACCATTATTTCTCTTCTTAATTCTGTTGTTATCTTATGCCCCTAAATCCTCTTGAACTTGCAGGATGCATGGCAGGAGGTTGATCCAGATGAACTTTCATATGAGGTGAGTGGGCTTTGATCTGTTGCTTCTAGTGAAGCTTCTATTTAGTGTTCTTATGGTATGTTTAAATCATTTCAGGAGTTGATTGCATTAGGGGAAGTAGTTGGAAGTGAGAGTAGAGGGCTTTCAGCTGATATCATTGCCTCTTTACCTTCAGTAATCTACAAGGCAGGAAGCAATCAGAATGGGAGCAATGATTCGTAAGTGCAGATGAGTGTTTTTATTTTTATCTCATTGTTAGTTATGTGATAACTAATTTATTGTGCTTGTGTTTCAGCTGTGTCGTATGTCGTTTAGATTACGAGGATGGTGAGACCTTGACAGTACTTTCTTGCAAACATTCGTACCATTCAGATTGTATAAATAATTGGTTGAAAATCGACAAGGTATGCTTCCTTTGTGATGTACTAATACCTCTGCGTAATGCTTTAGTATTGTTTGGTGCTAATCTTCTGTAAGAAACCATTATAGGTAGCTTTTGTTTTGCTCAACTTAAATCCTTTCTGGGTGGATTGAAATTCTGTCTCTATTAACTTGGCACCAATTAGTGTTTTGGGCTTTTCCTTCTATTCCATTATTTAGTGACAATCTATGAACATGCGAGATTTTATTGGAAATCTGACACATTGGTACATATAAATGAATCTGGAATCAATCTTTCTTGATACCTTTTCCTGACTATCTTGGTGTATGCTCAACTTATCACATTTCAACTAAGCTTCAATTCCAAACTAGTTTGGTCTGTTTTATGAATACACTTCAGTGTTTTGGTAATCAGAGTTTGTATATTGGAGCAGAATTGGTTTCATCTTATGTTAGCCATAAATTGATATGTCATGTTGATGGAGTTTAAAATGTTAAAATTAAATTCAAATTTAATTTTCTATTTCAGCATTAAGTACCCAGTCCTGTGGTCTAAACAAAATATAAATTAGTTTGTACTGAACTTATAACCATTTATTCAGTTGAAGTGCTAGGGTTAAATTATCACTTGTTACTAGTAACTGAAATAGTCAAAATCCTAGGAATCTAATTCTTTCTCTGAAAATAATTTTTGATTCCTTTTGGCATCTTTAGTTATTTGGGGGAAAGGTTTGGGTGTTGATCCCAAAAACCCCACTTGCTGTTACTTGCCGGTAAACTAACCAAGTAAAACCTAGTTGTTTGTGCTGTTTTGAACATATCCATGAAAATGGCGTTTTATTTCTTTGTAAATCATGCCATTCTTTTCTATAGGTCTCTACTGATTATCTTTTGCCAATAATAAAATACTGAACTGTGGTTGTGCGCTTCCTCCACTTCAGATTCAAACTGAACAGCCTTTGTCTGGTTGTATGGGTTTAGGTAGCGAAGCCTAGCAAATGACCTAGTATTAAAAATTCAAATATTGGTCACATAAGCTGGTGAAAGGATACTATATAGATCATGCAGAAATTAATTCTATGTACATGTCAAAAAGGTCGTGTGTGTGTATTATGAGCTGAATCTGACTTGGTCTGTAACTGCAGGTTTGTCCAGTCTGCAGCACTGAGGTTTCCAGTTCTGAACACAGTTAGTTTTGAATTTGGACTGTCCTGTTTTACAAGTTAAAGATTATCTGCACAAGTTTGATGGTAATATTTGGTAAAAGGGTTAACGCCAATTTGAGCCTACCTCTATAGTATTTTATCCTTCTTTAGCATCCATCTTCCACCCTTTGAAATGGTATATGTTGTGTTTTTGCTGAAACAGGTACCAACCCCATCCTTATTTTGTTCAGATCTAAAGCAACTTTACCATTGCAAATGAAAATATTGTATTTCTTATATAAGTTTTATTTTTTTTTCCATTTTGAGTTTCTTCCTTTAATGCCATGGACTAAGTATAGTTGTTCAATTCATCACGCCAATAGATTCACTAATATAAAAATTAACATGAAATTATTTTATTTGATACCAATTGATTTTTTTTTTAATTTTATTTGATAAAAACTAATGTTATAAAAACTGGATCGATTCAACTAGTTCAACCAGAAAACTGGGAACTGGACTACATTGATCGATTTTTTCGGGTCATTTTAAGTTTGTGTAAAAAAATTATAATTATTAAATCGGATCAAATCTAGCTAATTCAATCGGTTCAAATAAAAAATTGATTCAAAAATTGGATGAGTTAACCACAAATTAGTTAAGTTGGTTAAAAATTTAATTTACCTTTATTTATAAGTTGTTATGCCATATTTCTTTTTCACTTTTTATCCTGTGAGATTGTTTATTTTTTTTTATATTTCTTTTCATACTTATTTTTTTTATATTACTTTTCCTCTATAATTTAAGATTTTTTTTATTGTATTTTCAAGTTATATGTTACTTTTACATTTAATAATTAATTAAATATTTAGTTATACAAATATATGGAATAAAAAAAGAATATGAGACAAACTAATAATGATTTTCAACAACTCATTTTCTATTTTTATTATGTATGTGACATATTATGTTTTATTATATATGAAATATGTTATATCTTATGATAATTTTATATAAATCGGTTCAATTCCTGTTCAATTTTATATCTTATGTAATCCATTGGTTTTTCTGGATCATGACCGAGTCGGTTGATAAAAACTAACATGAAATTATTTTATTTGATACCAATTAATGTTAGTGCGGGTCCCTCTTTCATGTGGGCCTCACTAGCACTAATTAAAAAAAAAAAAGAGTTAAGATTTGCAACTATGGGCGATGCCGGACAAGAATTTTGATGTAGGTGGTGCCGGCTAAAAATTTTGTTCTTTCAAATATTGGTTAGCAACTTCAACCAAGTTGTTGACAATTTGTATTTGCCACTACCTTCCATTGCCTATAAATAGACCAATTCTCAAGCATTTGGAGCCTTGAAAATTTGTGAGATAATTTGGGTAGTGAGAGGCTAGGCCAAAGGAATGTTTCCTTTGAATAATTTGTGAGAGTTGAGTTTATGGGAATTTTTCTCAAAAAGGTTGAGTAACAAAAATAATGAGAAAAATATTTGGAGTGTTTTTAGGAAACACTTACTACCACTATTTTTGGGTTTATCAGCTCTAATTATTATCTAGGGAAGACTCTCTCGTGTATCCATTAATTTTATTAGTGGAAGGAAAATATTTCGGAGTTTGTCCCGTAAACGTAGCCCAAATCAAAGGGTGAACCGCGTTAAATTGTTAGCGTTATTTTTACTGATTATTTTTATCCTGCAATTATTTTGCTATTTTAGCCGCTAGACCCAATAAGTGGTATCGGAGCTAGTTTGATAATCCCATAAAATTCTTCGTATGCTTTGTAGTTGCAGCATTGATTGATCTTTCACATCAGAAAAAGATTTTATTAGGATTATTATCAGTGGAAGAACTCTTACAGTGGAGGCGAGGATGGCTAAAATGATAAGCTTAAATGGCACAAACTACCACATATGGAGAAGCAAGATAAAAGATCTCCTATTTGTATTGAAAATGCATATGCCGGTGTTTAGCATGACTAAACCCGATGACAAAATAGATGAACAATGGGAGTTTGAGCACGAGTAGGTGTGTGGTTTCATTCGATAGTTTGTCGAAGACAATGTACAATCACATCTACAATGAGACTCATGCCTAGATGTTATGGAACAGGCTTGAACAACTCTATGCGTCAAAGACATTCAATAATAAATTATTTTATTTGACAAAATTGACGCAGTTGAAATACAAGGAAGGTAGTTCCATAGCAGATTATTTGAACGAGATGCAAGGGATCATGGATCAGCTATCTAGAATGGGCATAAATTTGGACGGCGAAGTATTTGCTTTGCTGGTATTAGGTCATTGCCAGAGTCGTGGGAGACTTTAAAGATTTCCATCACCAACTCTACACCAAAAGGTGTAGTCAGTATGAAATCTGTTAAAAGCAGTATTTTGAATGAAGAAATGAGAAGGAGATTACAAAACTCAGCTTCTTCATCACAACCAGATGTTTTGGTTACAGATCGCAGGGAAAAGAGCCAGTCTAGGGAACAGAAGCCTAGAGGAAAGAGCAAAGGCAAGTTAAACAAATACGCCAATATTGAATGCCATCACTGTAAAAAGAAAGGTCATATCAAGAAATTATGCCAGAAGTTCAAGAAGGAACAAAAGGGTAAATGAGTGAAAAAATATGATAGCAGTGATGATAGACAGACAAATGCCATAAATGAGTTGCACGTCGTTTATGATGAGACTATCAATCTCACATCCTATGAGACTAGTTGGGTGATTGATAGTGCTGCTATCATTCATGCCATGTCTTGGAAATAATTTTTCTCATCTTACATAGAAAGTGATTTTGGCACTGTAAAGACAGGAAATGATAATCTGTCAAAGGTTGTTAGCAGATGAGATGTTTGTTTGCAGATGGAGAATGGAACTAGATTAATATTGAGAGATGTCAAACATATTCTAGTTATGTGCGTGAACTTGATCTCTAGTGGCAGACTAGATGATGCAGGTTTCTGCAATACCTTCTTCAATAACCAGTGGAAGCTCACAAAAGATTCCTTGGTCGTGGCCAAAGGTACAAAGCATGCAAATTTGTATGTGATGCATGCAAAGCTCTCCAATGACGCTGTGAATGTTGTGGAGAAAGACAGTATACTGGAATTATGGCATAAGAGGCTTGGCCATATGAGTGAAAAAGGAATGATGAGCCTAGTTAGGAAGAAGATGCTATTCAGATGGATAAAGTGCTTTTGGAGAGATGTGTTGACTGTCTAGCTGGAAAGCAAAATATAGTTGCTTTCAAGAGTGCCCTTCCTTCCAGAATGAAGAATGTGTTAGATTTGGTCCATTCAGATCTGTGTGGGCTAATGCCTAAGTCACTTGGTAGTGCTCAATACTTTGTGACTTTCATTAATGACCATTTGAGGAAGATGTGAGTTTACACTTTAAAGACAAAAGATCAGGTGTTGAATGTCTTTAAAGAGTTTCATGCCTCAGTTGAGAGAAACTGGAAAGAAGTTGAAATGCATCCGGACTGACAACGGCAGAGAATACATCGGACCATTTGATGTCTACTGCAAAGAGTATAGTATTCGGCATCAAACAACGCCTCCAAAAATACCGCAATTGAATGGCATGGCTAAGAGGATGAACATGACATTGATAGAGAAAGTCAGATGTTTGCTCTCACATGCAAAGTTGCCTAAAAGATTTTGGGGAAAAGCTTTATTGACTGCAGCGCATGTATTGAATATTTCTCCTTGTATCCCTCTAAAGCTAGATGTTCCAGAGAAGGCATGGTCGGGAAAGGATGTTTCTTATGATCATTTGCTGGTGTTTGGTTGCAAGGCTTATAAGCATATTCCTAAAGATGAGAGGTCTAAGCTTGATGTCAAAACACGATAGTGTGTTTTTATTGCCTACGACAAAGATCAGCTTGGCTACAGGTTTTATGATCCAGTAGAGAAGAAACTAGTCAGGAGTCGTGATGCTGTGTTTGTTGAGAATGAGACCACTGAAGATATTATCAAACAAAGAAGGATGTTCTTGATTTCATTGGTGACTTAACAGATTTGGAATTGATTCCTCCAACACCGGTGCCGAGACAAGTTGGAGATGAAGATTAATGTTGATCTGCTAGAAGAAAATTGTGCTCCCTTAGAAGATGAATTAGAACATGATGATGTTCATCATGAGACACTTGTACCCTCCCCAACTCCTTTGAGAAGGAGCAGTAGAATGAGACAAATTTCTACAAGGTATCCAAAAAAATGAGTATTTGTTACTCATTGAAGGGGGAGAACCAGAAAGCTTTGAAGAAGCTATGACTGATGAGCATCGACATAAATGGATTGAAGCCATGCAAGATGAGATGAAATTCTTGGATGAGAATAAAACTTTTGAACTAGTGAAACTAACGAAAGGTAAGAGGGCTTTGAAAAACAAATGGGTGTTTAGAATCAAGCATGAGGGGAACAGTTCTCATTCGAGATTCAAAGCCAGATTGATTGTCAAAGGGTTCAGCCAAAGGAAAGGGATTGACTTTGATGAGATTTTCTCACCAGTTGTGAAAATGACATTTATCCGCACAGGGTTGGGATTAACAGCAAGTCTTGACTTAGAGGTTGAGCAAATGGATGTTAAAACTGCCTTCCTACATGATGACTTGGAAGAGGAGATATACATGGAGCAGCCAGAGGGTTTCAAGCAAAAGAGAAAAGAGGACTATGTTTGCAAGTTGAAGAAAAGCCTTTATGGCTTGAAGTAGACACCAAGATAATGGTACAAGAAGTTCGAGTTTGTTATGGGGGAGCAAGGCTACAAGAAAACTACTTTAGACCATTTTGTGTTTGTACAAAAACGCTCTGATGAAGATTTCATTATTCTTTTGCTCTATGTGGATGACATGTTGATTATTGGCTGGAATGTTGCCATAATTAATTACTTGAAAAAGATGTTGAGCAAGTCTTTTGCTATGAAAGACTTAGGGCTACCAAAACAAATTCTTGGCATGAAAATTACCAGAGATAGAAGTGCTAAGAAATTATGGTTGTCACAGAAGAAGTACATTGAGAAAGTACTTCAAAGGTTTAACATAGACAAAGCTAAGACGGTTAGTTGTCCTCTTGCTAATCACTTTATGCTGAGTTCTAAACAATGCTCTTCTACAAACAAAGAGAAGGAAGAGATGGACAAAGTTCCATATGCTTCAGCAGTCGGAAGTTTAATGTATGCCATGGTGTGCACATGACCAGCTATCACTCATGCAATTGGAGTAGTGAGCAGATTCCTTTCAAATCCTGGAAAGGAGCAAGGCTGTAGTAAAGTAGATTTTTAGGTATCTATGGGGTACTTCCAAAATATGCCTATGTTTTGGAGCTACCAAACCTGTGTTGGTTGGATACACAAATGCATATATGGCTGGCGATGTGGACTCAAGAAATTCTACTTCAGGTTACCTGATCACCTTTGCAGGGGGAGCTATGTCATGACAACCAAAGTTACAGAAGTGTGTTACATTGTCCATGATTAAAGCTTAGTTTATTGCAGTAACTGAAGCTTGTAAAGAGTTGCTATAGATGAAGAAGTTCTTGAATGAACTTGGATTGAAGCAAGACATATATTAGTTGTTCTGTGATAGCCATAACGCTATTCATCTTGGGAAGAATACCTCATTCCACTCAAGATTAAAACATATTGATGTGAGGTATCATTGGATCATGGAAGTGATGGAGAAGAAGCTGCTACAGCTTGAGAAGATCCATATAGAAGAAAATGGATCAGATATGTTGACAAAGATTCTTCCAAGATCAAACTTTAAGTTCTGTCGGTAAACTGTAGCAATGGTGGAGGCCCCCATGTAGTCGGGAGGGGGAGATTTGTTAGTGTGGGTCCCTCCTTCATGTGGGCCGCACTAGCATTAATTAAACAAAAAAAGGGTCAAGATTTGGAATTGTGGGTGGTGCTGGCTAAGAATTTTGATGTGGGTGGTGCTGGCCAAGAATTTTATTCTTTCAAATATTGACCACCAACTTCAACCAAATTGTTGACAATTTGTGTTTGCCACTACCTTTCTTGGCCTATAAATAAGCCAATTCTCAAGCATTTGGAGCATTGAAAATTTGTGAGATAATTTGGGTAGTGAGAGGTTAGGCCAAATGAAGGTTTATTTAAGTAATTTGTGAGTGAGTAATTTGTGAGAGAGTTCAGTTTTTGAGAATTTTTCGCAAAAAGGATGAGTGACAAAAATAGTGAGAAAATATTTGGAGTATTTTTTGGAAACACTTGAGTGTCACTATTTTTGAGTTTATCTCATATTGTTGCATTGCTTCTAGTTATTGTCTAGGAAAGACTCTCTCGTGTACCCATTAATTTTATTAGTGGAAGGAAAATATTTCGGAGTTTATCCTGTGGATGTAGCCCAAATCAAAGGGTGAATAATGTTAAATTGCTAATGTTATTTTTACTGATTATTTTTATTCTGCAATTATTTTGCTATTTTACCCGCTAGACCCAACAACTAATTCTTTTCTATTTAATTCTTTTGTTAGCTTGTCATTTATTTTTGAATGATGGAATGTGCTCAACATGTTGGAATCCATATTTAATCCATAACTAGGTATGGCTAATCATGCACATATTACAAAACTGGGTTTGAGTTTGATAGTTTTTTTTTTCGAATTCTTTGATTTATCTGAATTCCTCCTTTGGAGACATACTTCGAGCTTCAAATTTAATTTTAAATAAAAGAAAATTCTATTCTCTCAACTGCTCAATCACTTCATCTTTGCCTTGAACTGTTATACATAGTTAAAGAGTTTCACTATAAGTTATATTTAGTAAAATTAGTTGATAATCTAATTATTAACTGATAATCTAGTCGCAAGTTGATAATTCAGTTATAGCATATCGATAATATTGCTAATGAAATAAAAAACGTTTGATAAAACTAACTGAAAAGATAACTAAAAAAATATAAAATAACATAAAAGACATGTATATTAATAAAAAAAACACTAATTTTTTTTAAATACATAATGCAAATGAATTATATAATATATATGCATATTAAATAATATAAAAATTATATTAAATATTTCAACCTAATGTATTAAATGCCTACCCTTATTATTTAATATTTTATTATTATATATACGTATATATTAAATAATTTAATAATTATATTATATATAATGATCAAGGAGTTTTGAGTTAAAGAATATAATATGCCATTTAGTGAAAAAACAAGAATATAACAGAAACGAAAATCATAACCTTCTAACTTATAAGTTGAATGTTAGTTCTACTTTTTTTTTTTAATGAGTTTATAGTTTAACTTTTTTCCAAATAAATTACTTTACCTAATACATATTATTAATCAAAGTATATTATTTTTATGATCAAACTAAATTATAAAATAGATTATAGAGAACTTTTCGCCAGTTACTGATTTTTAACTTTTTTTTTTTCAAAATTATTGATATTTTTTCCCTTTTCATTTTTACTGAAATCAATTTCATCTGTGCTTACTTTTTTCTTCGATATTTTGTTCGTTTTTTGTCTTTCTCCTTCTCTCTCTTACTCTACTTGAGACATCGTGATTGCAACGGTGTTTGTAGGGTACGTTGATGTGAGAAGCCGTTGCAACAACAATAGTATCCGGTTGTTGGAACTGTGTTCGACAGCAATGACATCGGTGTTTGTAGTAGTTAGGCTGAGGAATATGTTATATTTGATGATTTACGATAATGTTGCTGTGGTTGTAGATTTTTTTGTTGAATTAAATATGATATTTAATGTGAATCTGAATTGACTATGTTAGTTTGAGAATTTTCTGATGATTTTTAATTCTTAATTTAATTCTATTCTCTTCTTCTTCTTCTTCTTTGTTCTTTCATTTTTTTTTTTGTAAAAATCACTAATGTATTCTCAAAGTATTCCCATGGAATTTCTAAAAGTATACACAAGCCAAAGAAGACTAAAGATATTCCTAAAATATACCCAAAATATTCTCAAGATATACTCCAAGGCTATACAATGAACTATACAAATCTTGTTTAATGTCTACAAGGAATAACACAAGGCAAACAAATACCTTAAATAATTTATTAGTTATTCATTTCTTCTTATTCTTCTCTTTGTTCTGTGTTTGGTTAAAAATGAATTAAGGTATACTCAGATATTCCTAAAGAATTCCCAATGAATTTTCGTTGTATACTCAAGATATTCCGAAAGGTATGCGCAATGCTCAACAAGGAATTGAATGATGTTAGTTTGATAATTTGTGATACTTTTGAATTTGGATTCAATTCAATTCTTCTTCTCTTTTTTTTTTTTTATAAAAATTGAATCAATATATGCCCAATGTATTATAGAGATATACCGTTTAGGCAATTAGTTAATACTCAACAATGAATTAAATGCTGTTAGTCTGAAAATTTGTGATGCTTTGAATTTGAATGCAATTCAATTCTTGTAACACCCTCTCATATAATTAAGATTAATCCAACTATATAAGCAAGTGTTGTAGACTTTTTGTTATTGAAAACTTGTAAAAATTTAAAACTTTTTATTTTCCTTATATTATTATCTCTTAACATCCTTTCATACAAATATTTTCCATGTTACCATTTTAACATATTTTCATATCTTATATCATGCATAAAACTATCATTCATCCAATAGAATAAATCCAGTTTAGGCTAAACTAGCCCGGTATTTACATAATTATGTCATATATAAATACATATTTTTTAATCTAATAGACATGTACAAAATCAACTACCCATATCCCATATGACATATGACAAAAAAAAATGTCATGATATCACCGACCCCAAAGGTCTGCACTTTGGTCTCTGATGGGTTTTCTTCTCTTCAGTCAACTTTCTCTATCTACCGGCTCCAAACCTGCATGCAGGAACACCCACACGCTAAGCAACCTAATGCTTAGTGGTACATATATACATATAAATTCATGCAACCATGAGATGACATATCACGTGTATACTTATGCTAATGCCAAAATAATGTTCAACATATATAAAATATACATTTAAAATACTACAAGCATATATATATATATATATGCCCAAAATCATATAATCATTTAATAATATACATAGTATACTTGTCTCATATTATCAAATTATGTACATATTTCAATGAAATGACAATCAAGGTGAATATGCTGATCATATTAATGATTAACCATAAATTATTCATAGTCAGCTGAACCTAGGGATATTATACATTCTTATGTCACATATCATAAAATATTCAATAATCATGTAACAAGCAGTCATTTCCATTTATTCAACTTATTTAATTAGCCAACAGCCTATTTACTCAAAACCGGACTAACTGGATAACGGGTTATGAATAGGGGCGCTCTTCGAGCTTAAGCCACCCTATTCACCTATTTGTGTATTCCTACAATTATGCTCGTCACGAGCTTGAGTCAAGGACGCTCTCCGAGCTTAAGCCACCTTGATTTAATAACATGATTAAGTTGCTAACATAATGGACAAGAGTGCTCTCTGAGCTTAAGCCACCTTGTCCGATAATTAAGAATCATGTAGAAATTTCCTACGGTAGCGTAAAAGACCCTCAATGGCATGCCATCTATCCTAAGTATCGTCCTTGTAAAGAGGAATGGGCAATTATACATATTCATAATTTATTTCAACACAATAGGTTATAATTTTATCTCATTCCATACTTGCATGTCATATGACATAATTTACCTTACTAAAGCTTACAAATCTCATATAAAATACATAATTATATGCAAAGAAAGAAAATTCTAACAATTTAACATATATGTATGTCACACAATATTTATGAGACCAAATTCCTAATATTCCTTTCCACTCAGATTTCTGCCATAATATTGAAATGCATTTATCACCCATTTAGGAACCGAATTATAACTCGTAGTCTTCTAAGAAGTTTTAGCTTAATGTCTTAGCTTTCATATGCAGTAAGAATCACATAAATCCGAATTTTATAGTATAAGTTATAGCTCAAACATCACAAGTTGTTCACTGAAACTTTGCCCAGGATATTATGGATAGCTCCTTATCCGACATTTGTAGCCCATTTTTGGCCTATTTACAAACAGAATTTGAATCCATGTTCTTCATAAAAGTTTTAGCACTATGTGTATAGTTTCATTTTCAACTAGTTTCATGCGAATCTGAGTTATATGACATGAGTTATAGGTAAAGGAATCAAGGCTATTCCACAAAATTCCAGCAACATCACAAATACCATAGTTCACCAAAAATTAGATTAAATTCATAAACATCCTCAATAGTCATAAATCATCATAATTGTCATTTACAACATCAATATTATGCCAATCATCATCTCAAGATATAACAACCAGCATTTCAAAAATGCAAATGACATGAGTTTAAGAATAAACATGCATATATGTACTAACCTCAAATGGAGCCTCAAAAACCTTAAGCCCTCAAGCTTGGTCTTCCCTTTGGGGGTTACCACCACCCTCTATATCACCTAACAAGATATCAACATGCCTCTTTTAGGCCAAAGAACAAACATATGTAATATAACTCTACTCTTTAAACAAAAACCCAACTTTAACTATCAAACTATCTCTTTTAATTCAAAATTCATGTCAAGTTCCTTTTTTAACTAATCTAGAACCTAAAAAAAAGAATTTTAACTCTTCAAAACCATAGCTTGACTAAAGAACTAACCCATATGAAATGGGTTTCCACCAAGCACAAAAATGGTAGAAAACAAGAGAAAAAAAGAAGACAAGATGATTTTTAGCTTCACTTACTTCTTCCTTTACCAAAGACAATGTAGATTTGAGTGTTTAGCTTCTTCCTTTTTTCTTTCTCCAAGAAAATGACTTCTTTAGCTCCAACAACTTCCTCTTTCTTCTTTTCTAAAGGGTTTTGGGTTATATAAGTGATTTTTCCTTTAGTTTTTGGTGATTTTAGCTTCATTTGAGTGAAAAAAGGTAGGAAAGTGGAGGGGTGAAGAGAGAGCACGAATTTGGGTGGAAAAGTTAGGGTTTGGGGTTGATATTAATGAGGAAGAAGAAGAGTTTTTATACTTTGGTAAAGATGTCACTTTGGTCCCTCCTTGTTTTTGCCAAATATCCACTTAAAACCTTGGCTTTTATTTCTTTCTTATAACTTTTTTCAACTTTATATTTTTTAATTAAATCACCCACAACAAAAATAAAATCTTTTATTAATATTTAAACCCCAATTTTAGACTCTAATAATATTAATTGTGGCAATTAAACATATTAATTATCTGGACCTAAATTATGGGCATTACAATTCTTCTTCTTCTTCTTCTTCTTCTTTTGTTCTTCTATGTGAAAATTGAACCAAGATATGTGTAATGTATACCAAATGTATTTTAGAAATATACCATCTACTCACTATTTTGGAATGACTTTCAGATTTATAAACTGTTGTAATTATTTTCCAGTGTTTTGGGTAAAATTGAGAAAAACATTCAGCGCTGGTAATCATGTAATTATTTACACACTTATGGGCAATTCTGTAGAATTTCTTAGATTACATTCTAATTTGATGTTATCAAACAGTGTGGTAGGCTGAAGAGATCCTCAAATTCATGTGTTGTTGAATTTCAGAAACAAATAAAATACTTTCCACAGTTAAAAGGATAATTGAATCCAACTAATCTAATTCAAGACCAATGAATTAACCATTAGTATTTCGTTCCATTAATTCCAAAGATTACCTATATTTATATACACTGCTGTAATCAATACAGTTTATGTTCCCATCCGCCACTTTCACCAAAATATACTGAGCAAAATCCATCCTTAGCTCACTTGTTACAGCACAAAATGTAAGATGATATAACTACGGATCTGTACAGGAAATATTTTCAAGGAAAATAGGAACAGAATTAGATACTGCATTCAACAAAAGACTCATCCCAGAGAAAAGATTATCTGCAGGTTCCATTAACAGCCTGTGGAACAAATATAATTGATTGGAGATGTAGTACCAGCATGAATAAACTATGGATGAGTAGCAAAATGATTCGCAGATGATATTAGTAGAGCTTATGGAAGACAATTATCAGCCTGTGGCAACAGTTTTCGCTTAGCTTCTCTGTCAATCTGAAGATTTCCTTCTCTTCCGTTTCTGGGTTTTAGTTGTTGGTTTTTTCTCTATGTTCCCTGTCGCTGTCGGAGGTCTGAAAATCAAGCAGTCAAGAGTCGGTTCATACAATTCATATAATCAAAGCAATGTTGACAACACCATGATTTCATGTAACATCTGCTTCCAAATTTATGAAATAAAAAAAAACCTGCAAAAAACACCTTTTACAAAGCAGTCCTCTTTGCATAGTTCAATTCACAAGGCTTATAATAAAAAAGACAACTGTAAGGGTGAATTTATATATAAGAACATTACTTCAACTGCTGTGTTGAACCATAAAAACTGAAAACTACACATCCGCAAAAATTTCGGTATGCTAACCTATTGATCAGAACTATCAGCTTATATCTTATATGTCACGAACCAACTCATATAATCTAAAGCAACTTCAGATCTGATTGATTAATACATGATGATTCATATGACTAAATAATTAAACAGTATTACATTGAGTTACCATACCAACAACATCCTTAATGTCTTGCAGCCGTTTTACTGAAGTTATCTAATATCGGATAACTTTTGATTTTAATATACTTCATATTTTCTACCTATAGCTTAGAAGTTCCTCGAATGGATCAAGAACGAGAAGTTTTGGGAAATAATAGCATTGAAGATGTGCATTGGCTCTGTTCCTTATCTGAGTCTGAGCTTATAGGTGGACTTCTTCCTTCATCAGTAGATGTATCTTTATTTTTTCTTTAATATGAATGCTGTAAAGTGGAATTCTTCTGGATATTTTATTTGGTCTATCTACATTATTATAAGGAAAGAATTGGTGCTTCCTAAAGTTATAGCAACTATGAAACCATTTACATGGTGTATGACAAGTCTTGTAAGCTTTCACCATCACCATGCACAATACAATAAATCATAATTGATGCTTTATAAAGTTATAGGAATTATGAAACCGTTCATATGGTGTGTGGCAAGCCTTATCATCATGCACTTGTTGATCCTAAATGCTAATTACATAGAGGTTAATGTGTAATTAGCTTGAAATGATGGTCATCCAACGAGCGAAAGTAATTGGTTATGAGGAACTAGCCGTGAGATTTGATTTGAAGACTTTTAGAGCTCTAGGTATGTTCTTTTTTTCTTTTACACATGATACATGTGATTTGTGTTGGAAGCGATTTTGGATTGAGAGGAGTTATAGGTTTCAGTCAAAAAATAAATATTTCAAAAATTTTTATTTTGACCGAAATATGCAATCAAATATTGCATGACATGTAAATACTTGTTACATATTAACCTTGAACATTTATTCATAACTTTTGCAAATCATATTTTGTAACATTTATGAATAATATTCATTTGTTAAGTTCATCCCATGATTTTTAGGATAAAATGGAAAAATAAAAAAGTTAAGACAAATCTTTTAGAACCGAGTTTACTAAATATGTAAATCAAATAAAAATACCAAAAGTTTTAGTTGTTTTTGATGAAATTTTTTTGCTAGTCCAAGATATATTATCACTATCCTTTTTTTTTTATGAAATTTTTTTGCTAGTCCAAAATGTATTATCGCAAAATTTATCATTTAGAGGCTCTTTCTTTTTGTGTATATTTGGAAGCAAGAGATTGATTGAAGCAACTTGAATTAACAAAACAGAAACTTTGAACAAGCAGTCAAGCAAAACCTACCAATATACATAATACCATCATATCCTCCGTTTTTTTTCCCGAAGAAGATTTTTCCTTTTCTTCTATATATGATCAAAGTGAAAAGAGAGAGAGAGGGAATAGATAGATATGCTTTTATTATTCAAGCAAATAATGAAAGATAATGGAAGAATTAATGACATATTAATTGCAATGTTGAAATATATACCTAAAGCATGGATTCTTAATAAATACACATTAATTGCAACTTTATGTGAATTTTTCTAACTAACACTATTAATAAAAAAAATCAATCTTTTCTTTTATTAACTATAATAATTACTTTAATTTACCGCTATTGTTGATTTAATTAACAATTTAATTAAATTATGAAAATTATAATTAACGCTTTAATTAAAATTATATAGAAGAAATAATTAAAATTAATCAATATTAATTTTAACTCAGTTAATATAAATGATCATTTTTTATTTTAATTCTCAATTAATTTAATCCCTACATCTTAAATTTTTACTAGCCAAATTATTTAATTGGGTGTGACTTAGTGAAGAATTTTATCGCAATAGAAATATAATATTAACTCGTTAATATTATATCGGATATCATTTCTAAATTTTTTGTATATCCGGACACATTAAGTATTCTTACGGAATTCTCCTTTTTTAATTATTGAAAAAGTCTTAACTATTAATTTGACCTATAGATCATAATATTAACTCCTCTTGTTATAATCCTGATATTGATTAGGGTCACAGTATATCAAAACCCTATTGATCAATATACTTAGTGGTAATTTACATTATGATTGAAATAAGACTTACCAATATTAATCTAACTAATAATATCAACCTTACATCGAACAACTCATATTTCTTCTGGTCATGAATATATTTTATCAAAACCAGAATATCAACTTCATTAGAATATTACCTTGGTACCGCAGGGTAACGAGTCATACTATTGGTAATCTCATATCTCATTACATGACTAGCTGTGGTAACTACGAGTTGGATTTCTAAGTGTGGATAGCTTAGTACAAGTCAATAGTACATCTACAACCACCCATGAAAGGATAGTCTTGACAGTTTAAGTCAAAAAACTTCGAGTCATAAAAGATTCATATATTATGACTAAAATAATAACTGTTGACGTCGAATACTATTTTTGCAGTTATTATTAGACATCACTGTTTAGTACTCTTAACTCTTTAATAATCAACTAGTTTATCATAGAGAATGAGATTTCTCATCAGAATAAACTAGGTGATAACCTAGAGACTAAGTAAATGCCCAATTCATTGTCCTTTTTCCGGTTATAAACATTTTTCAAGACCTTATCTTCTATCAGAATATTTATCTCATAATTAACAACAACTTGATAATAAATTTTCTGTGGATAATCAAAGGGTTGTATGTTTCATAATACAATGTAAATATTATATTCATAATTTGATCAACTAACTTGAATATTTTATTTATTATGAATGTGAAATATATACATGTCCATTGTGGTACATTATTTAATATATAAAAAGAAGTGAAATACATTAGGACATACACACCATTGATAACAATTTGTATTTTGCTATTTTCTTGTTAATGATTAGGATACTAAGGCATATGTGTATTAAAATTTGATAATTTTATTTTAAGTAAATACTTATTAGATATGAATAGAGCATGACATAACAATCTTTTGGGTGGAAACAATCTCAACAGGGAGGAAACTAGCAAATATCTTTATCTTTCGTAACCTAATGATAGTGGCTTGGCAAGCTTGTTTAGATCTTATGAAGTTACAGTTCTACTTCCTAAGGTTAGGGGCTTGGTTTAGGCAGTATTTTATTTATGGTAGGACTTTTATATGTACTACTTAGGAGTATTAGTTTCCTAGTTAGAGAAGAATTCATATTTTAATAATTAAACCTCCTTTTATGTGATTACTACTTACTAGTGAAGCATTCTATGACAAGTGGCTGTTTTGGAATCCAAAGAATAAGAGCATTTCATTTCTTTTTAAGTTTTCAACTGGCATTTTCTCTCAGCGCCCGTTAGCAATCTCTTATGCTAACATATGATGTTCTTGTAAATGGCGAAGAAACACAAACAATAATCTAATCATTGCAATGGAATTGATTTGGCTAATTTCCAAACGAGTGTTACTTCTGATTTTCACTCAGATCATAGATCTGATCATGTGGAATCTATCCACCATGATGATTTCCCAAGCCTGGCTAAGGTTGAGCATGCGATAGGGGTTGACCATTATAAGGTTCCTTCGACTTAAACGATAGACTCTATGATTAGGGAAGGGTTATTGATGGAGGACCCTGATATCACTCAACATTAAGATGTGCAAACTTCTCTTGATGTGATTGAAGGTGAGGGTAAAACTTAGGCTATTATGTTTTCGAAGAATCATGAGAAAGGGGATGGATGCAATCTTCGGTTTGTAGCGCTGACGGTTGAAAATGGTATCAAAATGGTTCAATTTCACTCAAGTAAGATTCAAGAATCTAAAGAAAGATAGGAAAAATGCTCTTATTGGTTGTCTTTACGAGATTAAAGCTAAATTTTACAAGATTGAGAGCTTTGTTATGAATTGGTGGAAGAAATTAGGACTCATTTTTGTTCACCAGATTGAACCAGATTTGTACCTATTTAATTTTCAATCTTCTACAGATAAGCTTGCTACTTTAGGGGAGGGTTGTTTACCTTTTGATAAACACCCATTCATTGTTAGAGAATGGAAACCTCGCATGTGTGAAATCCAATGGGTTCCAGTCTAGATTAAATTTCCCCATTTACCTTTTGAATTTTGTACTGATGCTCTATTAAGCATACTTGCTAGTGTCTTGGGTTGTCCATTATACATGGATTGATGCACTAAATAAATGTCAAGAATCAGTTATGCTGGAGTGCTAGTAGATATGGAAGTCAAAGCTGATTTTCCTAGTTCGATGATGCTAAAGGATGAATGTGGAACCATTTTTTCTCAACTGTGCTATATGAGTGGAAGCCTGTTTTCTGTGACAACTGTAGTAGAATTGGCCACACAAAGTCTGACTGCTTAAAGAAGAGGAGCCAGAAAAATGTATGAAAGGCTAAAGTTACTCCTCAACTGATGGATAAGGATGTCCCTGAGCAGACTACAAATGAAGTGGATGCAGCGGGTGAGGGGGTTCTTACAGTTCCTATGCCCCAGGAAAATCCTATTTCTATAGGGCTGTCTAATATGGCTGCTAACCCTGACAGTCCCAACGTTGCAAATCAAGGCCAAAACTTTTTGATGATGGATAAGGGTACAACATCTAGTACAATGAGTGTAGAGAAAACTAGTGTATTGGGCAAAGTAAGAACGACTAGCTTGAGCTCTCTAAATAATAAAGGCATAAGCAGTAACCCTACTGCTACTACATCTACACCGAATGTTAGGATGATAAAAAAGGGACTGAGGACAAAACACCTCCTTAAACATCCATATAAGGAGAAATGACAGGTGTATGGAATATAAGGGGTCTCAATAATGACCCCATAAAGGAATGAGAGGTTTCTACTCTGATTAAAAAAACAATAAGGGTTGGGCCTTTGTTATTTTGGAAATAAGGGTTAGGGTGGCTAATATGGACATTATGTGGCAAAGATTAAAATTGAGGAATTGGTCTTTAATTCATAACTATCAATGTACAAATAGAGGCCGAATCTGGACTTGATTTAATCCAAGTATGGTTTTCTATTTCTATTTTACACATTCATAGTCAATTCATTCATTTGAAACTAGAGAAAGATACTTACTTTTTTTTTCTGGATTGTCTGTTATAGGGCCAATGCTGTGGAGGCTCATAGAGAGCTCTGGGTGGGGGTGGAAAATATGGTGATGTCTACATCAAGCCCTTTGGTGGTGTCTGGGTATTTTAATTCTATTCTTACTTATCAGGACACTTTATATGGACAACATTCCTCTGAAAGTATGGCTGAGGATTTCAAGGCTTGCCTCATGGCTATTAAGCTGATAGAACTCCAGAGGAGAGGATGCCACTTCACTTGGACTAATAACTAAATGGGCCCTAATATAATTTGGCATAAGATTAGTAGAGTTTTCACCAATTCTTGTTGGATTGACACTTTTAATCAGACTAAAACTTATATTCTTCCTTCAGGTGTGTCATATCATTCTTCTCTTTTGATCACTGTATACAATTCTACTAATACTACTAAGAAGCCGTTATGATTTTATGCTATGTAGATAGGTCACAGCGACTATAACAACATCAGTGCTAGAGTATGGAATACTGATATTCGTGGCTTTTTATATTTCTAGTTGTCGGTAAACTTAAAATGATTAAAAAGGAGCTGAGGAAACTCAATAAGCTTGAATTTGCTAATGTTTCTATTAAAGTTCAACAAAGTATAGCTTTATTAGAGGCTGTCCAAGCTAATTTGTAGGAGAACCCTAATAATGAGGAGCTATATTTTGAGGAGAGAGCTTGCTTCCATCACTTGTGTACATGTATCAAGCGTGAGGAAAGTTTTTACAAATAAAAATCTCACAAAAAATGGATAGAGCTTGGAGATGCAAACACCAAGTAATTTCATAACTTGGTTAGGCAGAGGATCATAATGACATTGCTCAGGCCTTGGTGAGATATTATGAAGATTTTTTCAGTTTTGAAGACCTAATCAAACAATGATGCAAGTTCATATTATGAATAGTGGCATAGTTCTCACTGAAGATGAAGGCAATTCATTAACTATCCCAGTCTCTTGTGATGAAATAAAAAATATTATATTTAGTATTAATGACATTAAAGCTCCTGGGCCTGATGGATTTAGTAGTTTATTCTTCAAGCATAGATGGCATATTGTTGGCAACGATCTAGTTAGAGCTGTTCAAAAAATTTTTGAGTCCAGTAATTTGCTAAAATAAGTCAACTCTATTTCTCTAACTCTTGTTCCAAAAGCGGCAAGATTCATAGGCTTTGAAGACTACTGCTGCTTTGCTTACTGCTCAACTGTATACAAATCCATAAAAAAAATTCTCTGCAACATAATAAACAAGTACTTGGTGACTTGGTTCATACTAACCAATCTGCTTTCATTCCAAGTAGAAAGATAAGTGACAATATCCTATTAGCTCATGAACTGATGCACAACTACCATAGGAATTAAGGCCCTCCTAGATGTGCTTTGAAGATTTACTTGAAGAAAGCTTATGATTCTATCAGTTGGGATTTTCTAGAGGAATTGCTTCTTCATTTTCGGTTTCCTAGGAAATTCATTCACCTGATTATGGTTTATGTTCGTACTACTAAGTTCTCCATTACGATTAATGGAGCGTTGGAGGGGGGCAACAAAAGAGGCCTAAGACAAATAGACCCTATGTCTCATTTACTATTTGTTTTAGCCATGGAGTACCTATCTAGAATCTTTGATATCATGTGTGCTAGCAATTTCAACTTTCATCTTGGGTGCAAAAACATGAAGATTAGTCATCTTTGCTTTGTAGATGATTTGTTTGTATTTTGCCATGGTGACAAAGATTCAACTTATCAGATTAATTGTGTCCTCCAAGCCTTTTTCAGTACTTCTGGCCTTCAAGCCAATCCTGATAAGAGTTGCATTTATTTTTGTGGTGTGACTAATAGTATGAAGGAGCAAATTTTACAAATAATTCCTTTTAAAGAGAGCTCCCTGCCTGTGACATATTTAGGTGTTCCTTTAGTTTCAACTAGACTTGGCAAAGAGCACTATGAAATCCTTGCTAATAAAATCACTAAAGAATTAGTCACTGGACTTTTAAGATTCTCTCTTATGCTAGTAGATTGGTATGTTCTATTCTCATGAGTATGCATATCTTTTGGGCTTTAGTTTCATATTGCCTACTGCTACCATTAAGGCAGTGGAAAGAATTTGCAAAAGTAACTTATGGAAAGGTGACGATAAATGGAAAGGAGGGGGCAAGGTGAGTTGGGTTAATGTTTCCCTTCTAAAAACTAAGGTGGATTAGGTATTAAGAAAATTTATGAGTGGGATCAAGCTGCTTTAGATAAACTTGTTTGGGATCTCTTTTCTAACAAAGATTCCTTATGGGCTACTTGGGTGGTGGAGAATAAATTGTGCAAACTTAATTTTTGGAGTATCACTAAACCTCTTGAAGCATCTTGGGCCTGGAGAAATATTGTCAATCTAAGAGAAAAATTGAATGAATGTTTTGAATACAGATTAGAGGATGGAAAATTATTCAACTTTTGGTATGACCCATTAGCAGAAGGTGAGGCTCTAGTACTAAATTTCCTAATGTTGATATTGATGAATCTGATGTAAGCAGGAAAAGCAGAGTCTGCGAACTTCACAGGGATGTTGAATGGAAATTCTCTAATTCTATTTCTAATAACATTATGGTTGTTTGGGATTATTTGAGGAACCATCATAAGGTTGATGTGTACAAAAGATTCTATTCAATGGAAGCATACAAAATCTAGCGAGTACACCATTTCTAGTGGTTGGCAAATTCAGAGAGTGAAAGGTCAGAAGGTTAATTAGTGTAATCTCCTTTGGGGATCAAGCCACCTAGACATAGTTTTATTTGTTGGCTTGCTATTAAAAATAGACTTATGACAAAGGATAGAATGCAAAAGTGGGGGCTGGGTCTTTTTGCCATCTGTAGCCTGTGTAATAATAATGTTGAAATTGTAGAACACTTATTTTTCCAATGCCCTTTCTCTACTAAAGTATGACAGCAAGTGCTCAATCACTGTAACTAATTTCGGAATGAGAGAGTGAATGGTCAAAAGGTTAATTGGTGTGATCTTCTTTGGGGATCAAGCCACCTAGACATAGTTTTATTTGTTGGCTTGCTATTAAAAATAGACTTATGACAAAGGATAGAATGCAAAAGTGGGGGCTGGGTCTTTTTGCCATATGTAGCCTGTGTAATAATAATGTTGAAATTGTAGAACACTTATTTTTCCAATGCCCCTTCTCTGCTAAAGTATGGCAGCAAGTGCTCAATCACTATAACTAATTTCGGAATGAGAGAGTGAAAGGTCAGAAGGTTAATTGGTGTGATCTTCTTTGGGGATCAAGCCACCTAGACATAGTTTTATTTATTGTCTTGCTATTAAAAATAGACTTATGACAAAGGATAAAATGCAAAAGTGGGGGCTGGGTCTTTTTACCATATGTAGCCTATGTAATAATAATGTTGAAATTATAGAACACTTATTTTTCCAATGCCCCTTCTCTGCTAAAGTATGGCAGCAAGTGCTCAATCACTATAACTAATTTCGGAATGGCCTTAGATGGAGAAGAGAAATCTCTTGGTTTGTAAGGAAAACTGGAGGCAAGACACTTCTTGCAAGAATCAGAAGAGCATATCTTTTAACTACAATTTACTATATTTGGAAAGCTCGAAATATATTGGACTTTAATAATGAAAGACTTTCTGAGGAAACTACATTCCAGCTGTTTAGAAGTAGTATCATTCTCTGGTTCTCAAAAGATAGAGATAATGTAGCTCTACTTAACTGTCTATAGTGCTGTTTGTATGTCCTTTTACTTTGTTGGGTTCTCTTTTCTTCTTGTTTGATTATGGGCTTTGATATTGTTGCCTTTAGAAGGCTTTAGTTCTTTGTACAATTTTATTCATTAATAAATCTTCTTTTTGGAGATTTAAGCAAAAAAAAAAAAAAAAAAGACTAAGAGCATTTGGTCACATTGTTTGGATACTTATTGTATCATCTCTCTTTTAAAGTTGAAAGTGATAATGTCGTATTTCTTTCTTTCCTAATGAAAAAAGCTTGATATGATTGTTAAGATTTAGATTTATTTATTGATTTTTTGTATCAATAATCCCTTTTAAGTAGGAAAGTTTCCAGCTTTGACTCATTCTCTAGTTAGTGTAAATATAGAATATCTTCTCTTTATTTTTTTTGTTATTGTAAGGCTATTTATTAGCCAAAGCTATTCATCAATAAAAAAGTAATTTATCACACTGTTTTGAACTTATTTCATTCAAGTTTTAATTCACAACATTCTAGTATCAGAGCCCCCATTGGGCTTGAAGAAATAAAGCAGCAGCCTTTGTGATTTGCAGCAGCAAGAAAGATGACAATTGAAGGGAATTTTATGCAACCTGCTATCCCTTTCTTTGATTGTCATTACAATCATTAAAGCATGCTAATGGAAAATTTCTTAAGATCTAAAGAGTACAGGAGTCTTATAGAGACCTGTTATGTTAAGCTAGAAAAAGGAACAGCATTGACTGAGAAGTAGCGGAGGAAGCTTGATGAGATGAAGATGAAAAATTATTGTTTCAAGCTATCAATGAAACTATTCTAGAAACCATTCTAGAGAAGAACACATCTAAACAAATATGAGATTCCATTAAGAAGTATGAAGGCAATAAAAGGGTGAAACAATCCATTCTTAAAGCTCCTTGCAAAGAGTTTGAAATTCTTGAGATGAAATCTAGTGAAGGTGTTTCTAACTATTTCTTAAGAGTGATGTCTATTGCTAATAAGATGAGAGTTCATGGTGAACAAATGAAAGATGTCACAATGGTAAAAAAGATGCTTCGATCGTTAAGCGAAAAATTCAATTACATTGTTTGCTCAATTGAAGAGTAAAAGGATATCAATCATCTTTCGATTGATGAACTGCAAAGTTCCTTAATTGTTCATAAGCAGAAATTCCATAGGCACAGAGCAGAAGATCAGGCATTAAAGGCAACTCATGAAGAAAGCACAAGAGAAAGAGGTTGTGGTCGCACTCGCACATCCTCTCACGGAAGAGGTAAGGGTAGAGGACGTTAGTTCTTCAATAAAGCTACTGTAGAATGTTATAAGAGTCATCAACTTGGACAATTTCAATATAAGTGCCCTA
Source organism: Balakata baccata (assembly GCA_949630135.1). Classification (NCBI taxonomy): domain Eukaryota; kingdom Viridiplantae; phylum Streptophyta; class Magnoliopsida; order Malpighiales; family Euphorbiaceae; genus Balakata; species Balakata baccata. The sequence goes on from CATIWF010062529.1 coordinate 29,208, forward strand.
GCTGGGACAAAAATGCCAATTATGTTGAGTTTGGAGATGAAGATGCAACATTGCTAATGTCCTTTATTGAAATTGAAGAAGATAAAATTGAGAATGTTTGGTTCTTAGATTCAGTCTATAGTAATCATATGTTTGGAGATAAAGGTATCTTTTGTGATTTGAATGAAAACTTCAGGCAGATAGTAAAGTTAGGAAAAATTCAAAAAGGACAGTGATGGGGAAGGGTAATATAAGGTTGAAAGTGAATGGATCCAATCATGTGTGAAGGGTTTTGATCATGTATCACATAAATATAACGCAGCAGAAAATAAAAATTTTCAAAACCCGAATTAAAGGATTTTCATGTGCCAATTAAAACTAATTTAACCAAAGAAAATTCAGAATTTATACCTTTATAATTTCTTGATTTTTCTTCAACTTCTCACCTTGTTGGGTTGTAGCAAACCACAACAATCCAATCT
>CATIWF010062535.1:0-15332 GCA_949630135.1 Balakata baccata
AGGTGTAGGTCATATTAGCAAGGAGTGCCCTAATAGAAGGACTATGACCCTACAGAATGGTAAGATAGTGATTGATGAAGAAGATAGTAACAAAGAAAGCGATGAGGATGAGATGCCCGAATTGGAGAGTTGTAGTGAGGGGAGCATTGAGGAGCCGGTTAGAGGAGATGTACTGGTTACTAGGCATGCTCTTAACACTCAATTGAAGGAGGACTGCCATGAGGAGCAACGGGATAACTTGTTCCATACAAGGTGTCATGTTTAGGGCCAAGCATATAGTGTGATTGTTGATGGTGGGAGTTGCACTAATGTAGTGACTACATTCTTGATTAATAGGTTGGGGCTATCTACTATACCACACCCATGACCATACAAACTTTAGTGGCTTAATGATGGTGGTGAGGTTAAGGTATATAGACAATCTATTATTCCATTTATGATTAGCAAATATCGGGATGAGGTGCTGTGTGATGTAGTTCTTATGCATGCTAGAGAAATTTTACTTAGTAGACCATGGCAATTTGATAGAAAAACAACACATGATGGGTACCTCAATAGATATTCATTTATCAAGGATGGGCGGAAGACCATATTAACACCACTTTCCTTAAAAGAAGTGTATGAAGACCAATGTAAAATGGAAAGAATGAGAGTGGAGGCTGAAAAGAAAGAAAAAGAGAGTAAGGAGAAAGAAAAAAGAGTGAAAAGAAAGAGGGAAAAGAAAAAGAAGAGCATATTCGGCCTAAAGAGAAAAATGTAAAGAATATGAGTTTGATAGCTAGGACAAGTGAGGTTAGGCAAGCTTTGTATTCCAATCAGCCTATATTTGTACTTTTGTACAAAGGGGCTTATTTGGCAACTAATGAACTTAACCTATTTTTGCCTAGTGTGTTTGTTGATCTTTTACAGAAATTTGAAGATGTGTTTCCCGAAGAGATGCTAAGTGGTTTACCACCAATTAAAGGCATAGAGCACTAAATTGACTTCATTCCTGGATCTGCGATACCTAATTGGCCAGCATTTAGAATGAATCCAAGTGAGACCAAAGAGATCCAAAAACAAGTGGAGGAGTTGCTTGCTATGGGGTTTATGAAGGAGAGTCTTAGCCCTTGCTCGGTATCTGTTATTCTTATGCCCAAAAAGGATGGAACATGGAGGATGTGTGTGGACTGCAGAGCCATCAATAAAATCACTGTAAAGTATCGTCATCCTATTCCTAGATTAGATGATATGCTTGATAAGTTATATAGTTCTTGTTGTTTTACTAGAATTTGGTTATTATCAAATTCGAATGAATGTTGGTGAAGAATGGAAAACAACCTTTAAGATAAAATATGGGTTATATAAGTGGCTTGTCATGCCATTTGGTCTTATTAATACACCTAGCATATTCATACAATTGATGAACCATGTGTTATGTGAGTACCTAGGTAAATTTGTTGTTGTTTACTTTGATGATATTCTAATTTACTCTAAGTGCTTGGATGATCATATTATGTATGTTTGACTTGTACTAGAAACACTTAGACAAGAAAAGTTGTTTGCTAATCTTAAGAAGTGTAGTTTTTGCATGGATAAGGTTAATTTTCTTGGTTTTGTAGTATCTAGTCGAGGAATTGAGGTTGATGAGGACAAGGTTAGAACCATCAAGGAATGGTTAAGACCTAAAAATGCTAGCGATGTGAGGAGCTTTCATGGACTTACTGGTTTCTATAGGAGATTCATTAGGGATTTCAGCACTATTGCCACACCTTTGAATGAGTTAGTTAAGAAAAATGTTGGATTTGTTTGGGGTGATGTGCAAGAACATGCATTTAATGAACTTAAAGAAAAATTGTGCAATGCACCTTTGCTTGCTTTACCTAACTTTGATAAGACTTTTGAAATTGAATGTGATGCTAGTGGCATAGAAATTGGAGCAGTTTTGATGCAGTATCAAAGGCTGCTAATGTATTTTAGTGAAAAGTTAAGTAGGGCAGCCTTAAAGTATCCAACATATGACAAGGAATTATATGCTTTGGTTCGAGCTTTCCAAACATGGCAGCATTATTTGTGGCCTAGAGAGTTTGTGATACACACTGACCATGAAAGTTTAAAGCATTTGAAAGGTCAAGATAAGTTGAACCGTAAGCATGCCAAATGGGTGGAGTTCATAGAAACATTCCCATATGTGATTAAATACAAGCAAGGTAAAGAGAATGTAGTTGCAAATGCATTGTCTAGAAGGTACACTTTACTTAACTCACTTAGTACTAAATTGTTGGGTTTTTAGTTTATAAAGGAGTTGTATCCTCATGATGATGATTTCAGCAATATATATGCATCTTGTGATAATGGGGCTATTTTGGATGATTTTTACTTGTTTGATGGTTTCTTGTTTAAGAGAAATAGATTGTGCATTCCTAAGTGTTTTATGAGGGAGTTGTTGATTAAAGAGGCATATGGAGGAGGCTTAATAGGGCATTTTGGGGTAAATAAGACCTATGACATGCTGTTAGAACATTTGTTTTGGCCTAGTATGAAACATGATGTGCATAAAGTTTGTGAGCATTGCATTACATGTAGAGAGGCTAAGTCTAAGTTGAAACCGCATGGGTTATACACACTATTACCTATTCCTAGTGAACCTTGGACTGATTTGTCTATAGATTTTGTGCTTGGGTTGCCTAGGAGTAGGAAAGGTCGTGATAGTATCTTTGTTGTGGTTGATAGATTTAGTAAGATGGCTCATTTTATACTATGTCATAAAACTGATGATGCTAAGATGATTACTGATTTGTTTTTCAAAGAAGTTGTGCATTTACTTGGCATACCTAAGAGCATTGTTAGTGATTGAGATGTTAAATTTTTGAGTCATTTTTGGCGAATGTTGTGGGGAAAGTTAGGAACTAAGCTGCTGTTTTCCACTACTTGTCACCCTCAAACTGATGGATAAACTGAAGTAGTTAATATGACTTTGGTTACTTTACTTTCGGCTATCATAGAAAAGAACATTAGGACATGAGAGGATTGTTTACCATTTGTGGAGTTTGCTGACAATAGGGCTGTTCATAACACTACTCATTGTTCTCCATTTGAGATTGTTTATGGATTTAATCTGCTTACTCCTATTGATTTATTGCCATTGCCACCTAACAATTTTGTGAGTGTTGATGCTAATTCTAGGGCAGATTTGGTGAAGAAGTTACATAAACAAGTTAAGGAGAGGATTGAAAAGCAAAATGCTAAAATAGCATCACATGGGAATAAGGGAAGGAAGCCAATAGTTTTTAAGCCTGGAGATTGGGTTTGGGTGCATTTTTCCAAAGAGAGGTTTCCACTTCAAAGGAAGTCTAAGCTAAAACCAAGAGGAGATGGTCCATTTCAAATACTAGAAAGGATTAATGACAATGCTTACAAAGTGGACCTACTAAGTGAGTATAATGTTAGTGCTTCATTTAATGTGACTAATTTGAGTCCTTTTGATGTAGGTGATGCTTTAGATTTGAGGACGAATCCTTTTGAGGAGAGGGGAAATGTTATGGAGCAGCCTATACACCAAGTTTCAAGGATTCAACAAGAGGCAAGAAGGCAAGGATCAAGCTCAAGAGGTCTCTAGTCCTTTTAGCGTGTCTCAAGGTATTAGAACCAAGTCTCGATCTAAAAAGTTTCAACAAGCTTTAATCCATCATCTACAAGGCTTAGTGAATTCAGCTAGTGAAGGTTTACAAGGACATCAAAACTTTGGAACATGTGCAGTCCAAGTTCAATATAACTTAATCCAAATCCAAGTTACTAATGGGTTTAATTAAGAATGTAATAGGCTACTTTTGTTATGGGCTAGCCAAATATGTATGGGGAAACTATATTAGTTTGCTAGTTTTAGGTCTAATAATATTTATTAGGCTTAAATAAGGGGCTGACAAATTTATGTCTTTTAAAAGAGTCCATTAGTTTCCATTTAGGAAATGATTAGATTAGTTTCAATTTGGGATATGATTTGAATAATTTCCGTTTAGGATATGATTTGATTAGTTTCCATTTGGGATATGATTTGATTAGTTTCCAAATTCATTAAAACCTTGTAAAGGCTATAAATATGCCTTGGACTAATGGTTGGGAGATTATGAAAATGTTAATCCAAAAATGTTGTTTTGCTTTTATCTTTATGTTCTTTTATAGAATGCATGTTTTAAGGAACATTCAAGTAGGTTGATCACCTTCTTGTGGAGTGTTTTGAAATTGGAATTCAGAAACAAGTTTTCTTTATTCTAATTCTTGATCATCTTATCTAATAATTTGACTTCTAGCCTTCTTAAGGGTTATTGCTAAATTGAGTTTTACGGTTTTCATGTTAATGCTTTGGGGGTTCATATATATATAAAGGGGTTCTCAAGCTTATTCATGGAGGTTCCATATTAGTAGAATGTTAGGTTGATGCTTTTTGTAATTTTGCTTTTTTTTTTTTTAATAAAATCTTGAAAGTTTGAGATATTAAAAGATGAAAAAAAGTGGATGCAGGTTAGAACAGTCAAAGTTAGTAATGTTTCTTAGGAGCAAATGAGCGAGATCTTAAGATTTTGTGGTGATATTGAATATGTTGAAGTAAAGAGGCATTTCACTTTATTTTTCTATTGTTATCTCTATCTTTCTTTATGGGGTTAATTGCACTCGTGGTTATTGAATTTTATATTACTTTCATTTAAATAACTAATTTTTTTTTTTTGTGATACAAAAATAATTGAACTTAATTTTTATTACACAAAAATCACTTATTGTCAGTAAGCTGCCTGGATGTTGTGCCACATCACTGCCGTTTAAGCAACATGTAAGTATCTGGATAGCCTACTGAGTGAAAGTGATTTTTGTATAATGAAAGTTAACTTCAGTTATTTCTATATCACAAAAAATGTTTGATCATTTAAACAAAAGTAATACAAAGTTTAGTGACCACGGATGCAATTAACCCTTCATGTGTTTTCCTTAAGTTTGTTAATCCTTGGTCCTTTTCTTTTGACGTCTCTCTAATGTTGGTCAATCATGTAATGTGAATATGCAGAGATAACGAGCTTATCTCAAACAAACTATCTCAATTGTGTTCTATAATCTTTAGCCACTAAATTATTTTCACGATCTTTTCCATGAGCTTATTTGTTGTGCATGCCTTGTAGAGTCATAATTGATGTTATATTCACTTGTGCACATTATAAGACAAGATACAATACAACATGTAGGAATGTCACTCCTTTGGCAATGGTTGTTAACCAAAGGGTGATTACTCTCTATTTTGATCTTGACAATCAAATTAATTATTACTAACATTCTTTTTGAGTACTGTTTTGATAGTGTTCAAAGTTTCAGCACATTTGGTTAAGGTTTCCTCATTGAACAAACCAAGAATTTCATGGAGATGTGTAACTCCCAATCGAGACACAAGTCCAAACCGGGAAGTGGCATGTCCAGACCGGGAAAGCATTGCCTCAAAGTGTCTCAAAGTTCCAGTAGCCAAAGCAGACCGGGAAATGCTATGTCCCGACCAGGACCATATGTTTCCAAACCGGGACCACAATGTCCCGACCGAGACTGTAGAGCAGAGCAAGCAAACCAAGTGTCCAGATTGATAAACTCTACAGGGTGATGAACCAAAAGTTCCAGTAGCAAAAACAGATCGGGACATGGGGTGTCCTGACCAGGACACTTAGGTTTCCGACCGGGAAAGCATGGGTTCGAGTGGGACATTCAAAAAGACATGACCGTTGAAGAGGAGACACCACCATAATGTGCCACATCATCAGAAAGTCAAAACATACTTAGTCAAAACTGACTCAGGTCCTGACCGGGACATATTCAAAGCCTAGAAGACCCAAGTTCCTGGGAGTGGCATCATCGGGCAAGTCTCGACCGAGACACATGGAGTATCGACTGGGACACTTGAACAAAAACTAGTCGTTGGAGATTTCAACCAACCAGAAGTTGCCATGTATGAAAATTGGGCATTTCCCGATCGGGACATCATGGTTCCCGACCAGGACGCTACTCTCTGCAGACTACATTTAATGCACTTGTAAGAGAACGTTAAAAAGAGTTATGGCACCATTTCTAACGGCTAATTGGTAGGTAATCAGTATAAATACCTTACCAAAAGGCCATTTAATAAGAATCAATAACTTAACAAGTGCCAAAGCTATTGCAATTTATTTTCTCAAATCCTTTCATTGATTGCATTTGTATAAGGGTTCAATGTTAATATGAAAACACATGGGGTTATCTTGTAATTGGGTAGTGTGAGCCAAATTACAAGGAATTGGTTGTTGTGTGAGCCACAAAACACAAGAGAAATTTGGGTTGAGTTTTAGCCTTGTCAAAACACCTAGTTGGTAGTAAGCTTGTTAAAACTCCAAAGATTGTAATCTAAGTGATTAGATTAGTTAATACCCAATCTAAGTTGGGGAGAGGAGTAGGATTAGGTAACACCTGAACCTCTATAAAATTTGTGTCTCAATTCTCCCTTCTCTCTTTTATTATCTTGTTGTGCAAATTTTAATTTCCCACCAATTCATCCCCTCCTTCTTGGTGATTGTTTAGGCAACAACCTTATTATACATGGTAAGGTCAATGATGAGCTAGCAGAACTCTCTAAGTCTTTTTAGGGCTATGCACTTATGACTGTTGTTTATATATTAAATGGAGTCCCTTCCAAGATAGTTAATACTACTCCATATGAGATATGGAAAGGCAAGAAGCCTATACTTTCTCATATGAAAGTGTGGGTTTGTCTAGCTTATATGAAGCGGACAATGTCGAACAAGCTAGAAGCCAAATCTTACCAATGTTTGTTTGTAAGATATCCTAAAGAAACGATTGAATATCAATTCTACAATCCTTTGGAAAAAAAAGGTGTTTATTTCAAATCATACTACCTTTTTGGAGAAAAAATTTCTTCTTAAAGAAAATAGTAGGAGCAAGATTGAACTTGAAAAAGTTCAAGATGCTCTAACAGATGTAGATCAATTGCCTGAACCCAAGCCTGTTATTCATAGAGATGAAATAACAGCTACACCTTCTGATGCACAAGATCTTCGTAGATCTAGTAGGATATGTTTTGCTCCTGAGAGATATGAATTTCTCATAAGTACTCAAAACGACATCTTACTAATTGAGGATGATGAGCCTACTAGCTATGAGGAAGTTCTGAAGAGTTCATAATTTGATAAATGGCTAAAGGTCATGCAACCAGAAATGGATTTCATGTATGAAAACCAGGTATGGACCTTAGTTGATCCACCCAAAGGGATAAAGCCCATAAGGTGCAAATAGGTCTTCAAGAAGAAGATCGACATGGAGGCTCATATGGTTTCCTATAAAGCTAGACTAGTATCTAAGGGTTATTGTCAAAGACAAGGAATTGACTATGACGAGACTTTTAGTCCAGTAGCTATATTCAACTCCATAAGAATACTCATAGCCATTACCATTCATTATGATTATGAGATTTGGCAAATGGATGTGAATGCGACTTTCCTTAATGGAAACCTCACTGAGGATGTGTACATGACACAACCAGATGGATTCACTTCTAAAGATGGCAATAAAGTATGCAAGCTTTAAAGATTCATTTATGGATTAAAGCAACCATCTAGAAGTTGGAGTGTTCTATTTAAAAAGACAATCAAAGAGTATGGTTTCTCATAAAATCTGGATGAACCTTATGTGTATAAGAAGGTTAGTAAGAGTGTAGTTATATATAGATGACATACTGCTTATGAGAAACGACGTCTCAGTCGTACAATTTGTCAAAATTTGGTTATCCAAGAATTTCTCCATGAAAGACCTTGGAGATGCAACTTATATTTTGGGGATAAGGATCTATTGAGATAGATCTAAAAGGTTGCTTAGTCTTCACAGTCTACATATATAGATAAGATGCTAAAAAGATTTAGCATAGAGTAATCCAAGAAAGGATTCATTTCCATGACCCATGGGATTACCTTTTCAAAATCTATGTGTCCAAAGACACAAGATGAAAGGACTCATACGAGTTTAATCCCATATTCATCTGCTATATGATCAATCATATATGCTATGATATATACAAGGCCCAATGTATCATATGTTTTGAGTGTCACGAGCAGGTACCAGTTGGACTCTAGTGAGGGTCATGGGCGGCTATCAAGAATATCCTTAAGTACTTAAGAAAGACTAAGGATATATTCTTGGTATATGGAGATGGAGATCTTGTTGTAAGTGGGTATATAGATGCCAGCTTCCAATATGATATAGATGATTTAAAATCTCAATCAGATTATGTATTCATATTGAATGGTGGAGTAGTTAGTTGGAAGAGTTCTAGATAAGAGACCACTGCTCATTCCACAACTAAAGCATTGAAACTTCTAAGGCAACTAAAGTAGCGGTTTGGATAGAACTAGAAGTGGTTCCTAGCATTGTTGATTCGATACAGTTGTACTATGACAACAATGGAGCCATTGTGCAAGCAAAGGAGCCATAGTCTTATCAGAAGTCCAAACATGTGCTCAGAATATACCATTTGATTAGAGAGATCATTGGTAGAAATGATGTAAAAATAGAGAGAGTGTCCACTGATCATAACATTGTTGAACCATTAACTAAGCCACTTCCCCAAAAGAAATATGATTCTCATGTACTCGCCTATGGTAATAGATATAAAGGCGATTAGCTTTAGTGCAAGTGAGAGATTGTTATAGTAGTGCTCTAAAGGCAATCACCTATAGCACTTACTATATAAATTCATTTTACATGAATAAAGACATTTTCATTTATTAATATTCATTTATACTATGAATTGATAGGATCTTAAATTAATTAATGAAGTCCATGATATAAACATAGCATGAAGGAGATCATGATGGGATCATGATATTGGGATTCCTATCATGTGTAATTATGGTTATATCTAAATTGTCCCTAATCATAGGATTAATAAGACTGGACATTGTTAATCCAAATAGACTAGTACATGTTATACTCCTTGATTGGATCAAGTAGTAGATTTCATAATCTGTAGACATGAGTTATCTAGAGTTAACATATGGATGCTTGCTATTGAAGTCAAGTACATTGGATGACCTGCTGTGAGATCGTCTATTCAAATGTCAATAACAGTCTAATCATAGCAATAATGCAAGTATCCTTTGACTTGAGGTACTCATAGGGTGGTGATACGGCCTCTTGTCGGGAACATTACTCAGAAATCTCTAGCCGGAGTAGGAATATCATGAAAATGGTCTTCAATGACATGTCTATTTGAGTAATGAGTCCCAATGATAGGATCTAACATCACTTGGGCTAGGTGTGATATAGTTAGTCTAGCGGAAGCTGACACATAATCCATGCTCTGAACCTAGTGGATATAGAATGGTGAAAGGATGAATTGCATGGAAAATTGTATATGGAAAGGTTTGTGGTTAAACCATTACTTTTCGGCTAATTGGGGGTCATGATGCGTTGTTAGACACCCCTCATGATCTACTTGAGATTAAGTGTTAATCTGAGTGGCCAACATAACTGGAAACCTAATGGGTCATACGTATTGAAGGTGTGAAGGAGAAATAAAACAGGCTTTTGGATCGAATCCAAAACAGGGAGAGAAAATCCAAGTCCAGACATATTCCTGACCGGGGTAAGGTTTTGATCGGGAAAAGGAGTGTCTCGATTGGAAATAGCTACTGGATTGAAATAGAACCAAGTCCCGATCAGAAAAATAATTTCCTGACATGGGCACTATCCCAATCGGGAAATAAGTTTCCGGATTGGGATGTGCAACAAATTAGGAATTTTAATCTAATTAGAATTCTATAATCAAGGGTTTCAAACCCTAATTCCGTGTGGGGTTTAAATAGTCCTTTTATAGACTACATAAAGAATTGAGTGTCAATTCTTCTCTTCTTTTTCTCTCAAGGGATTGACCTTTTGCTAGTACATTAGATTAATCCAAGCCATTCTCTTAAAAGTTTTCTCCTTTCTCCCTTCGCATGGATACCATCAGAGGTGATCCTAAAGGATTACTATGGTTTGCTACAACCTGGTAAGAAGAGAATCGAAGCAAGAATACTCAGTTTTGATTATTCTACTATTATATAGTTTTAATCTTCTACTATTATATAGTTTTAATTATTCATGATATATATGTTAATCTTCTTCTTGGAGTTTGTAAAATTTTAATTTTCTGCTGCATAACGTGTATAAGATGTATGTGCAAACTCCAACATTAAATGCCAGACACCTCTTTAAAGTATTCAAGCACTTGATGTAGCTCGGGCATAGAATTCATGTTTCCAGTGCAAATCATCAACAAATATTAAATGATTGATCTGCATCTTCTTACGAGGGTGAAAAACAAACTAGTCGTTTAGCTTACTCTTTAAAGCTCGAGATAAGTACTCCATACAGATAACAAAAAGCAAGGGGGACATTGGATCACCTTGCCTTAGACCCTTGTAACAAGCAAAATACCCATAAGTTTCACCATTAATCATAATAGAGTAGTGAGAAGTGCACAAACAACTCATGATTCTATAAACAAAACGAGAAGGGAAGCCTATTACTGGCAAAATCTCTTCAAGAAAGTCCTAAGATGCATAATCATAAACCTTCTTGATTGGGGTAAATCCAGAAGCTAACTTCAATGGAGATAAATTTTTATTTTTTTAATAATAAAATATATATGTCTAATAAATTCAACAAGAAAAATTAGGCACAGCTACAAAACCACTTTTTGTTTGTTAATCAAAACCACAACTTGAAAAAATCAAAATAAAAATACTATGAAATTGAAATATATAAATATATATATATATATATAAAATTTACAGTAAAGTAGAATAATAAATATTTAATAATCTCTTTAACTTCTCTTTCTCAGTAACTTTTAATTTATCGGATATTGAAATTTGGAAGAGAACAATTGCTAGCTTGTTTTTAAAAAGAAGAAAAAGGGTTTGAGAATGACAACTATTATTTTGTTTTCTAAAAGAGGATGAAGGTTTTTTTTATCTTTATTAGGGAGAAGAAAAAAGCTTTATACTTGTATTAAATGAATAGTTGTAGTATCATAACCTATTTGATTAGCTAAGTTTCTTTCCTTTTTTTTTATATTAGAAATACAATAAATTATTTTTGACTTTGTTTTTCTTTGTTTTACTATAATTATATTTTATAAATAAATTAGTGATTATAGATTGGTCAAACTTAGTCAATTGTATAAAATATATGATATATTAAACAAGTGGAGATAAATACAAATTTTAGCATGGAGGTAAGAAATATGTATACGATATAGTCATTTCCAAATTTTAATTGGCTAATGAGGGCAAGAATCTTGAAATCAACTTTTAAACCATATTTAGGTTTGCCATGACATAAATGATAGTTCTTTATCAATTCCTGAGTCACCACGGAGTCACCACGATATTATCTGCGATATTGCGGCCAAGAATAAATATGGATTGATTGGATGAAATGATATACTTCAAGATAGGATCCATTATTGCAGCAATAATCTTGGTAATATATTTATATAAAGTGTTGTAGTAGGCTATTAGTCGAAAATCTCCAAGGGACTCTGCATTAACAATTTTGGGAATAATAGTAAGCACAATATCATACACGTACTTTAAGGCTATATTTGGATAGACAGATTTTAAATAAGAGATTTTGAACAATTTATAAATTTATATTAAATTCATCGTTTGATTACTTAAAAAATATCAAAATTCATGGAATTTGAACAAATTTTCATCCACCAAAATCCTTCAGTTTTGAAGGATTTGATTTTTCACCTCCTATGTGGAAAATCTAAAATCTATGAATTTTGATCAATGAAAGATTGTCTTTAATAAATTTATAATATTCCAAAACTATCTTTAATCATAAAAAAGCAAAAATTATTTTTCTTTTAATTTCAACTAATTGCTTTATTATTATTATTAATAAAAAATATTTTTCAACAATGTAATTAAACATTGTAATGTATAATGACTTTGTTTTTTTTTTCCAACTCTTAAAATAACAAATTTTATTTTTAAAATTTTCAAGTATATAGTGGAATTGATTATATAAGTTTATTAATAATAAATTATCAAATTTAATAAAGGGTAAAATTGGAAATTAATTGTTAAATATATTGATTGTAATTATTAAACCAAATATAAGTGTAAGGGTATTTATATCATCAATCATGGATTTTATAGTCAAATCAAACGATGAAATACCTAGAATTCATGGATTTTACAATCCATAGATTTTATGAAATATATAGATTTTAAAATTCTTTAATCCAAATGGAGCCTAAGAGTTTTCCATTGCAAAAAGAAATCTTGGATGGCTTGAACAACATCTTTAATCATATGCCAACTTGCTTTGAAAAAAGAGCTACCAAAACCATCAAGCCTAGGTGCCTTGTCAAACCTAATAGAAAACAAGGCATCACGAACTTCCTTTACTGAAATAGAGGCAAGAAGATTATTGACATCTACATCTCAAACTCAAAGACCATTTAACATAGCATAAGGATCAATAGATTGCCTCCTAACAATAGGAACCACAAGAAGTTTCTTATAAAACAAAAGCAATTCCTTTTTAATGCTATCAGGATTAATAACTATGCCTCCATTAGTATTGCAAATTCTTTGAATATCATTATGACAGCTGCGTTGTTTGATAGAATTATGAAAGAACTTTGTATTGGAATCCTCGAGCCTAAGTCAATATGTTTTATCTTTCTACCTTAACATGCTCTCTTCTTGCCACATAATTTTTCTCAAGTGAGCAACCATTGCCCTTTCTTATTCTAAGAGCACACCATTAAGTGGGTCCTATTAGAGATCCATTTGAAGTTTGTCAGCTACCTTATTACATATATACAGTATGCTAGAGATATTAGAGAAGTATTGTTTGTTAAAGTTCCTCAGAAGCTTCTTAAGAAGCTTTAATTTCTCAACCACTTTAGATATACTAGTGCTTGATATATCATATTTCTAGCAGTCACGAACTAGATCATCATAATCCTTGTGAGAGGCCCAGGCTTGGAAAAGCTGGAACACATATTTTCTATTAGCTCTTGGAATTCCCATGTTTACATCAATAGGTTTATTATTAGAAGTGAAAGAGTGAAGGCCTCAACAAAAGAAGTATTACAACAATCCCACATTAACTAATGCACGGTCAAATTTTCTCCATAACCTATTGGAACTAAGTTGATTATTGCTCCAAGTGAGTAAGCACCTAATGTTCGAAGCTACACCAAACAAGCTTCATTAATGTTGTCCATCATCTCAACGCAATGTTTACTATCCAAAGGAACCCCACCAAGCCTATCCAAATTAGAGACGACAACATTGAAATCTCCTTATACAAGCTAGGGAACATTAGTGCAACTTGCATTAATAGTTACAAGATGGCTTCAAAGATCAACTCTTTCTTCAAAATTAGAAGCACTATAGATAATAGTCTAGAAGAAAGAACATTTTTTAGGCTCAACTTTGCAATGAATAAACTTTGAGTACTTTTGGATAACCACTAAACTAGAAATGTCAAATTGACCATAATCCAAATCTGGCCCAAAGGATGAACATCATTATTATGTAGCAATTCCCAATTGGGTAGAGTCTAGCCTGTCTAAACCTTTTCTATGTTTGTATCTTTCACCTTAGTTTCAAGAATACCAACCACCATAACATTTTTACTATTAAACAGATAACAAACAACTAGTTGCTTAAGGGGGTCATTTAGACCCATAATGTTCAAGTGACAATCATCTTCCCTTAACTAAGGGCTTACAATTTCTTTTAGGAGCCCCAATATTATGAAGAGAAGCATGATTAATTATAGTAGTAAAAGAATCACTATCCCTTAGTCTTAAGCACAAACTAAATTCCCTTCGCCCTATTGGGCATCAAACTCTAGAACATGTATGGTCTTAGTACTGTTGGTAGTCAACTGAGAAACAGTAGGTAAAACCTTCTCCTTTTGAGCCGCTACAACATGCTCCCTATTATTAGAATTAGATTGTGATACCCTATTATTAGAATTAGATTGCTTATCACTCGTATTGCTAGCATTTTGATTCAACTCTGATTGTTTGGTCCTTGGCATACTTTGGCTGAACATGCCATTTGGGAGTGACCTATTTTCTTACATTAAACACATATCAACTATTTCCATTCATAATCTACTACGCACTAGATAGGACCACCACTACTATCATCCAAACTAATAAATTATAGTAGCTCAGTAGAGATATTAATCTCAATAAGAACGTGAGCAAAAGCAAACCTGGTCCGTTGTGTTATGCATTGATCAGTAAATAAAGTTTTACCAAGAAAATTATGACACTCAGATTTTCAAGACCCCAAATTTGTAAAGGAGTAAAGGAAATTTACACTAGATGGGTACATGATAGACCTTGCCCAAGTTCCATTTTCTCTGTCCATTCTCTAAGTATAAGAGGATGTTGATCAAAGGTAAGAGGGCCATCCTCCAACGCTAATCTCTTTCTTTTTCTCAAAATCAAACACAAACACAAAAATATTAGGTTTGATCATATGAATCTCCACTAGCACTGAAGAATGCTAGCGATTCAAAGCAAAACTCTCGAATTTCTTGAATATGGTCTCCTTGCCAAAAACACCACCAATCAACAAAACACCATCTATTAATTTCCTTAGAGACTACTGAAGCATTCAACTTGGATATCTTAACTCTATTGTATACCACCGGCTGAACAAATATTAATGTATAATCCTTAGATTTGGTCCTTTTCTTACTAAAAAGATTAGACCAAGCCCCTTTCCTTTGTTCAATGAAATCACCTTTAGGATCAGTAATGGCTAGATAAGATGATTGTGTGACACTAGAACATAAACCCTCCAAATCGATATGATCAACATAAATAGAATATTGACCACTAGACACCTCTAGATCGTCACCTTCATTTGCTTTTTCTAAAGAATCAAATGAGTTCTCATAATCAAGATCATCAGAAGTAATTAAAATCGATAAAGATTTGGTAGCTTTTTTTATGAGTTTTCTTCCGTTTCATGAAACAACATACGATAGCAGTATTAGCCTTATCTGGCGCTAAAAGAAAACACACCATTTTCCAATTAATTGAAGCTAAGACAACTATGTATTGTTAGAGATGTGCCCAATAGGCAATCACAATCACCTCAGGTACTTAGTGTACACATTCATAAAGGCATTCTTTCATTATATTGGTATTCATTTGCATATGAATTGATATAGATCTTAAACTGATTAATGAAAGTCCATGATATGAAACATAGCATGAAGGAAATCATGATGGGATCATGATA
>CATIWF010062549.1:0-14060 GCA_949630135.1 Balakata baccata
AAAACTTGACTTTCCAAGTATAGAATGTAAAACTCACAGTCTTTTTAAAATTTTTAAAATAAAAAGTTCATTAAAAACTCTTTTAATAAAGAACATAATCCAGATAAATAATCTATTAGAGATGGGACATAGAAGTGTGAATGGTACTCTAACTATTTAACTTATAACAACTTAATACCTAAAATATTATTTGTAATAGAAAATTTCTTAAACTTTAATTTTATAATATAAAAGTATTTGCAATCTAAATTTGTTAAACCATTTATATGAGTGTTGACGTGAATTTTCCACATCAATAAAAAAATTTATACGTATACAAAATGGATTCTACAAAAAATTTTACCTTTTAATGAAATGTTTGATTATATTTGGTTTGAAGGAAAGTGAGTAAAAGTGTGGAAAAATGATGAGAAATATGAAAAACTTTTGTGGAACTTATTTTATACACATGACATTTATACGTAAAATTTTTTTGATGATGTAGAAAATATATGTCAACATTCCGTTAAATGGTTTAACAAATTTTGCAATATAAAAGTACATGTCGTCAAAATTTACTTTTATATTGTAAAATTAAAATTTAATTAATTTTCTGTTGCAAATAATAGTTTAGACCAAAATTAATACAAGTTAAATAATTAAAGTACCGTGAGTGTAAATGTATTCTATGCAAACAAAAAATTATTAAAATTTCCAAATGTAAAAATAAAAAATAACATAAAAGCACAATGTCGTCTATCTGTCAAACAGATTATTGATATTTTAGGTCGTTTTTGTCTCGGGTCACCAAAATAAGTAAAAACCTCATTCCTGCCAAGGAGCAATTTTGCAAACCAAAGCAACATGCCAAACAGGCCATTCTCTCTTTAAAGCCCATACTTTTTTAATACCCAAATTAACACGATAAAACAGACGGGACAAAAAAAAAAAAAAGAAAGGAAAAGGCGAGAAAGGGGAAAAAAGAGCTCCTAAGCTTATATAACCGAGCGCTGCTACCCGAAGGAAAGGACTGTAAACCCTAGCTCCATTGAGCCACCTCATCTTTTATACATCAGACTCTCTTCTCTTATCTCAGGAAAACCCTAAGTGATAACTTTCATTGGTATTTACCTTCGCCGACAGTATACATTTCTGTGGGTTTTGCTTCATTTTCTTATTGAATTTTTTGGTTTTCGGTTTACTTGCAGGCCTTTTGTACTTTCTGTTATATACTTAACTCGAAATCGTATTGCTGGTATTTAGGGGTCGTCTCAAAGTTACCAAAGCTACGAAACGATGTCGGACGATGAAAGAGAGGAGAAGGAGCTGGATCTCACTTCTCCTGAAGTTGTTACCAAATACAAGAGCGCTGCTGAGATTGTGAATAGTATACCTCTATGGCTCTATTTTTTAATATACGCAGTCATATATACATATTGTTAATAAATTTTATGTTTGTTGTTTATGCATTATACATCTATGTATGAAAATATGAACTTGGTAGGTGTTCAATTGCATATTGGTATTGATTAGTTTACTTTCTGCAAATGCTGAGTTCCTTTAATATGGAGTGTTGGCTTTTATGGGTGTTTCTGGTATTTATTGAATCGGGTTTTGTTTGGGTGTTGAGTTTGGGCTGAAGTGTGAAAGCTTTTTGTAGAGGCTTTGCAGTTGGTGATATCAGAATGCAAACCCAAGGCTAAGATTGTTGACATCTGTGAGAAAGGGGATACATATATCAGAGAGTAAGACCTTTATCTCTGAAGCTGAGTGTATTACTTTTGGTTGTTTTCCCCTATTAATGATAGAAAAGAGGTCTTTTTTTTTTGTTTAAAGCCAAACAGGTAATATGTACAAGAATGTGAAGAAGAAGATTGAACGAGGAGTTGCATTTCCCACTTGCATTTCTGTAAACAGCACAGTTTGCCATTTTTCACCACTCGCTAGTGATGAAACAGTGTTGGAAGATGGTGATTTGATCAAGATGTAAGATTTCAGAGCTACTTGATGATTTGAAGTTGTACTTTAGTAACCTTGATAGTGCGTATAATATTTGTTTTTATTGGTTGCAGTGATATGGGATGCCATATAGATGGGTTTATTGCTGTAGTTGCACATACCCATGTTCTTCAAGCAGGACCAGTTACTGGCAGGGCTGCTGATGTTATTGCAGCAGCAAATACAGCTGCTGAAGTTGCCTTAAGGCTTGTAAGGCCAGGGAAGAAGGTAATTTGTCTCTATGGAGATAATTCATCTTTGCTGGTTGTTGTATTCTGAATTACTGAAGATATTATGTTTGGTTTACTTTACATACAAATTATTTTCTTTGTATATTGCTTACTGTTTTTTCTCCTCTTTCCATTTTTGGTATTTCATCAATTGTATAATGCTTGTTTCATTTTCTGGTGATGCATATAGTTCCAACTAGTCACCATTTAAATTGTTATGTTTGTGATATATTCTGCATTCTAGTTACAACACCTTCTGGCCTGTCTCATGGTGGTTGTTTCTATAATTATCCTTCTCACTCCTTTTTCTTGTCAAGATAGTAGTTCTCTCGTCTCCATTCCATCTCTCTTTTCTCCAGCAGAGGAATTAGGTCTCCTAAATGATTAAATGTTTCAATAAGCTCTGGATTAACATCCAAATGAGGCATTTGTCATAGTTACTCTGATAGGGGAGCTTTTTAATTTACCCAAAACAGGAATGCATTACAATTTTTTTCTTCTTTCTGTTTTTTTTCCTACATACTAAAATACAACAATGGCTTGCGTAGTTTTTTCATATTATTGTTCCCTTGTCTTCCCTTTCATTTTCCACTTTTTGGAGGCCGATTAGGTTGGTATATGGAAAGGAGGTTGTTCTATCGCATAAATTCTGTTTCCCTCCATTATACATGAACTTAAACTTCAGACTTCCTATTTGGAATTCTTAGGTCCAAGCTATTTCTGCAAGTTGAAGTGCAGGCAACTTTGCCGAGGTGATTAATTGCTAGTTGATTTCCTCTTTTTCCCTGTTGCCAATATTGTTACTGGACATACTGTGATTATTGGGTTTCTATCTTGTGTAGATCATACCTATTGCCAGTATGCCCCCACATATTTCAGATCATTAAACAATAACTGAGTAATATTCATTTGAGTTTTTGAATGGTTACCTAGACTTTCAAACTGGATTTCTTAGGCCCAAATCATTTGGGAAGTTGAAGCACAGGCAACTTTGCCAAGGTGATTAATTGCTAGTTGATTTCATCTTTGTCCCTGTTTCCATATTGTTACTTGCCATACTAATATTCTTGGTTTTCTATTTCTCAAGTAGATTATACCTATTGCCAAGTATGTCCTCAAGCTCATGTTGTTTTGTTTAAAACGTTTTTATTGTCATCATTTTTGGAAGTAGTCTCTGTTTCCCTTTCAAAGGGGGATTCATTTGGGTGGAGTGGAGTCAGAATATCTATTACTAACTAGATGATCTCCACATGATGAAAACTATAACGGGCTTAGGATAAGCTCCAATGAAGCTTGTTTTAGTCATAGTTACACTGATGGAGATCATCATTGTTTTTTATATCTACTTTAAGTTTTTCATGTTCTTAGAGGACTTCTTATTCTACAAGTTGGAGCCTTTTTCATCTTGTTTCTCCCAACCACCACCCTCTAGCACTTGTCAATTATAATTTCTTTTGCTTGTTTATGCTGTATTTCATATAACAGTGATATGTGGTAAACACTTATGAAGCGTAATAGTATTTAGATTTGCTGAAGGTTTTTTTTGATAATTTGAAGTATCCCTAAATGATGAACACCTCTGAAAGCCATGGACTTCTGTTCAAATGAGGCTTTTTGTCATAGTTACTCTGATAGGACCCTGTTTCTTTTCATTATGATTTGTTTTCCCAGGTCGTTCATCTCTTTGGTGGCATTTGTGCAAGTTTAGAATGTTTGGCAGTACTAGTCTAAGGTTCGGGTTGAACAGATCAAACATTTAAATTATTTAATGACTTCATTATTATTGAAAATACGTTCTTGGGCCTCTGCTTAGGGAAATCGGTTTTGGCAGGACATTCTTCTATGCTAACAGGCAGGCAACTTTGCCGAGGTGATCAGTGTTATATTGATTTCCTCCTTTCCCTGTTGCCTACATTATGAATGGCTAACATTTGGTTGCTTGGACCAATTTATTTACTGTTGGTGCACACTCAACTTTAGCCAAAATGCATTTTTACTAATACATGTAGTGTTATGTAGGTGTTTCTCCTTTTAAGTTAAGTATGTATTTTGATTTCTCTGTTCTTGGCTTTGTTGATTTGAGGCTTAATAGTTGTGGCATGGGTATCTTGCTTCAATGCTCACTCGTTTCATTCACTTGTTTTTCCTCCTTGTGCTTGGGCTTTGTTTTTTCTTCTGTCATTTTTACTATCTGTGTAGTTTTTTTTTTTAATTTTTTTCCCCTTTTCTTATAATGAGGTTAGTATGTTCATAGTTAAGCTTTCATTTGTGGCAGAACAAAGATGTGACAGAAGCAATTCAAAAGGTTGCTTCTGCTTATGACTGTAAAATTGTTGAAGGGGTTCTTAGCCACCAGCTGAAGCAGTTTGTGATTGATGGGAACAAGGTTATACTGAGTGTCTCCAATCCAGAGACAAGAGTTGATGATGCAGAATTTGAGGAAAATGAAGTGTATGCAATAGATATAGTCACCAGCACAGGTGAAGGCAAGGTAATTGTTGAAGCGGTAACAAGATGGCAACTCCTAATTTTTTACTTTCATGGTATTCTCATTCTTAAATATGTGTTGCATTGATCTTTTGCAGCCTAAGCTACTGGATGAAAAGCACACTACCATTTACAAGAGAGCTGTGGACAAAAATTATCACTTGAAGATGAAAGCTTCTAGATTTATTTACAGTGAAATTAGTCAAAAATTTCCTATTATGCCATTCACTGCCAGGTCCTTATGTCTTCAAATTATCACTTAAATTGATTTTCTTGTCGTTTTCTTTCTTTCGATTACTTAAATTCTACTGGGTTTTCAATGGAATAGGGCCTTAGAAGAGAAAAGAGCTAGATTGGGACTAGTGGAATGTGTGAATCATGATCTTCTACAGCCATATCCTGTTCTTCATGAGAAGCCGGGTAAGAATGCAGCAGAGAGAAAATTTTGTTTGAATTATTGCTTTTGGTGGAAGATAAATGGCTTTGGCAAGACCATTTATGTTGGAATCCTGACGTTGCAGGTGATCTAGTTGCTCATATCAAATTCACGGTTTTGCTAATGCCAAATGGTTCAGATAGGATCGCATCTCATCCTCTACAGGAGTTGCAGCCCACCAAGACAATAGATGATCCAGAAATCAAGGCCTGGTTGGCTTTGGGCACAAAAACAAAGAAAAAAGGTGGTGGAAAGAAAAAGAAAGGTAATGGAAAATGAATGGGAAATTAGCTTTGGAAATTGAGATAGTACTTGAATCACAGTTTTTCCTTTGGCCTTTTATTTCTGAACTAAATCCAATTAACGCTGAATATATTTGTCATTGAGATTTGAATATCATTTTCTTGCATGCCTCGTACAGGTAAGAAGGGTGACAAAGCTGAGGAATCGACAGAAGCCGAGGCAATGGATGCGACAAACGGGGCTGAAGCCTGAGAATGAGGCTTTTATATATTTTACTGCCTTCTTTTTATTACAGTTTTGCTACTTTGTTGAGCTCATTGTATCTTTGATTGTTTATGAAATGATTTAAAATATAGTGTCTAGACATTCATCCTGATTGGATTTCCATCTTGCATACGTGACTTAGGCATCAATAAACGTCTCAGCATATGTTAGATTGGATCTTAATCTCTATGGCTTGACTATTAAGATCAGTTGCCTATACCCGAGCAATCCCTTTCTGATTTTGATTTGTTAATACATTGATATCGTATGATGTGGCCTCATCTTCGCTTTTTAAGCTGAACGCGTAGTCTGTGGGATATGATCCGTTATCTCTTAGCCAAATGGGGTGAATGAATTTGTACGGGATTCTTTCAGTTTAATATGATATTTCGAGTCAGTTTTGAATGTACAGTTGTATTAAAATTCATGTTTGAGGGTTTTTTTTTGGTTTTTTTCAAAATTTTATTCTGACATGTTTGGATTATATGGACTAATTTTATATTAAAAAACTAAACATTCAAGCCAAGAAGGAAATGTTTGCATAAGATTTAAAAAGAATAGAAAAGAAAACACTTGCATGAGAATTAAGAAAATTAAGCAAAAACAAACAGGTAACAAGAGAAGATAGAAAACGAAGCTAAAGGAAGAAACATAACAAGGATTTGTCCAAGCACATTCCTCCGTTTTCTCAGGAACCAAACGGGGCGAGATCCTCTCACCAGCAAATTATCTTTACACCTGTCACGCGCACTATAATTTGGGACCACACTCCTTTTTTCTTTTTCTTTCATAATTATAAAAAAACGGAAAATGTTAATTATTTCCTCACATTTTTTTTATGTTCTAACTAAAATATTTATTTGTACTTTTAATATAAGTTGGTTAAAAGAAGCGGATTAATGGGTGGATATAATATAAGTATTTTATGTTAATTGGAACTAAGGATATAAACGAGTTAAGTTATTCGAGTTCGATTCATAAAATATTTAAATTTGAATTGAAATTAATCGAATAAAGTTCGAGTTTGAGTAGTACGAATAGTTTATCGAGTCGAGTTTGAATATCATAATACTCGACTTGTAAAACTCGCAAGTTTAATCGAATATCTTTTTTTTTTTATTAAATTACTTTTATATCGTCAATATTTTAATACATTTGAACTTAATCGAGTTGAATTAATTCGAGTCAATTTCGAATCAAGTAGAGCCGAGTACACAATTTATTAAATTTTTCAGTTGATTCGAGCTTTATCGAGTCACACTCGAGTAGTTCGAATATTTTTCAAGTCGAGTTTTAAACAATTGGAAGCTCAATCAAGTTCTAGTCGAGTTTGAGAATCAAATTTTTTTATCTAGTCGAGTTCGAATTTGACACTGTATCGATTCAATTACATCCTTAATCGGAACTACTGTTGATTCGAGCTACTTAAACTCAACTCGATTTTAAGTATTTTACAAGTCGAATTCAACTAGCTAAAAAGTAGTTTGACTCATTTACGTTTTTAATTGAGACAAAAAGCGTTAGACCCGAACAAAAAGTATTGGAGTGAAATAAAAAATGTTGAACAAATACCATTTCTCCAAAGAAAAAAAAAAACAAATACCTACCTCCTCCTACTGCCTAACTCCCAATAAGCCCTCTCTCTCTCTAGTCTCTCCGTCCTAGGTTCATTCTTGACGGCATTAAAAGTAAATTACCAGAGTCGCACAATGGCCACTACTACCTCTGCTAGCGATCCAGAGCATAACACCAAGGATAGAGAAGAGGAAGAGAATGCTCCTGCTGCCGATGACGAGGACACCGGAGCTCAGGTTGCTCCCATTGTCAAGCTCGAAGAGGTCGCTGTCTCCACCGGCGAGGAAGATGAAGATCCTATTCTCGATCTGTATGTTTTCCTTATTCTAGGGTTCTAGTTTACACTTTTCTTCAATATCTTGCTTTCTGTTTTGTTTCTTCTACTTTTGTTTAATGTGAAATGTAAATACGCTTTTTATTTTGTTTGATAGGAAAGCAAAGCTGTATCGATTTGATAAGGACGGGAATCAGTGGAAGGAGAGAGGAGTTGGAAATGTGAAGCTGTTGAAGCACAAGGAGTCTGGCAAGGTTCGTCTTGTCATGCGCCAATCTAAGACTCTCAAGATCTGCGCTAATCATCTAGGTTAGTTCACTTGTCTTTTTCTTTTTAAGTTTCTTCTTATTCTCGTTTTTAATCGCCTAATTGTTGATCATTGTGAAAGAAACTAATTGCAGTAGAATCTTCAGTGATCTCGAAATCTTTTTACTTAATTGAAGCTAAAACTGCTTTAGCTGGTCGCCATATTACTATCTGATTTACTTAGTTACAAGCAATTAGTTGGTATCGTAATTTAATTTTTAATGCAGTAACGAAAAATAATTTGCTAAAGTGAGAATAAAATTACTTAGTTGGTCGCAAAATTACTATCTGATTTATTTGGTTGCAAGCAATTAGTTAGTGGTATGATACTGTAGTAAAGCTTGATGACACTATTCGCTCTCCATCTCTTTGATTATTTTCTCAGTACATTCATCCGCATTTTTCAGTTCTACCATCAATGAATGTCCAAGAGCATCATGGAAATGATAAATCATGTGTATGGCATGCTTCTGATTTTGCTGATGGAGAATTGAAGGATGAGCTTTTCTGTATCAGATTTGGTTCAGTTGAGAGTATGTTTTTTATGACCTTTTCTAAGCATTCTATTTCCAATTTAAGGTTTCTTCTTTCATGGCACTGTTACTGTTAAATTAATTTAATCTTTATTTTTTTTATACTTATGCTTCGTAAATTTGATATGCGCCAAGTGAATTCCTGAATTTCTGTTATAGGCATATGAAAGAAGCCCACTCTGTTTTGCTTTTAAGAATCTTGGAAAGTTGGAAACTGATGAGTGTCTCATTTTTTTAATTAACTAAAAATAAATGATAGAGGGAAGGATATCTTTGCAAAATCTGAGAGCGATTATATTAGAAAAAGGAGTATACTCATCTTGTCTGGGTGTGCACAGTTGCATGTACAAATATTTCTTTAGTTTTTTGAGAAAATTTAGGTGAACAGAGAAGGAACTCAACTGTTCCATATTTGTTTTTGTCAAGTTTATCTGCAAAGAAAATCAGAGCAGATGTCATTGTTTCTTGGCGCTAGATAAACATCTCAGATACAAGTCACTTATTAGTTATTATTACTATTTTTATTTTCTTCACATTGAATAGTTATCCAACTCATTCGAGCTTGTATTTATTGTAGTTGCAAACCAACAAATTGTTATATTGCTAATGTTCTGCTTAATCTGTTTGATTCTGTATCCATCTAGACTCTGTGATGTATTATGGTGAGTTTGAAAGAAGATTTGATCATTATAGAACATTGCTGGGACCAAAATCATGCGAGCACTACCTTAGTGTTACCGCACCATTTGCTATTTTAATTATGGGTTTAAAATTCTCAGTGATGAAATTCTTGGACCTCATTATTTGCATCGGCATTTTCATCAGCTATATAGTTTCTTATTCTTTTTTATTGTATTTTATTTGTGTGTGGTAACTTCTAGAATAAGTTGATATTCTAGTGAATGTTCATTCTACATGAGCCAGTCTTATGTTCCTATTGTGACTTGTCCAGTTGGATAATCTCTTCCTCCCTACGTTTTCTCACTTTATGCAATTGGAAATTTTTTAAAATATTTCTCATGACTGATTATTTGATATCCATTAGATTGCAAACTTTTCATGGAAACTGTTCAAGAGGTGGCTGAAGCTCAGGGAAAGAAAGGAGAAAGTAAAGAGGCTGAAGATGCTGCTGGACTACTAGAGAAGTTGAGTGTTGGGGATAAGCCTGAGGCAAAAGAAAAGGAAGAGGAGCCTATTGAAGCAAAGGAGCACAGTGAAACTGAAGGTGAGAGTGAGAAAACAAAAGTCGAAACTAAGGAGGAAGACAAACCAGCTTCATCAGTGTAGACAATAGAAGATCCTGGTCTGTTCTAACATGGTATGCCCTCGGCATATTCTGGTTTTGAGCGGTCAGTGGATGTTATTTTTCGTGCAGGTTTGGGATTGTTGGCTTATGTACACCGATTACTGATTGTGTTGGAACTGGTGGATGGTTTTGGTCTTTGTTGGGCTAGTAATTTACGAGCAACACAGTCTTTAGTCCTATTTCTTGGTTAAAGAACATCAGGGCAAGTATATTACAGAAGAGAGATTGCGAGGCCGTCAAGTTAAACATTTGTGCTTCGTTCATCATCTGCCTTTGGCATAGGTTTGCAGTTCAGAATGCTCTATTTTTCAGTGCTGAATTGCAAGTAGGAATTTTGATGCTAGTATTTAATTTTGGCTGGAAGTGATGAGTCGGACCGTTAGACATCAAATAAGGTTGGTACTATTCTAGAGCATTAGTAGAAATAAACCGTAGCTAAAACCAAAAGGCAAAGCTGTGCCGAAGCATGCTAGTTTCAGGATAACAATCGGGTTGAGAGAATTTAGGTTTAGCTTTAGAGCATCTCCACCAATATTTCATACTTTATTTTCTATTATATTGTAAAAAATTAATTCTCTATTTTAATTTGTCTTGAAAATTGTGTACTTTAATAACATTTTTTTACTCCTTATTTTAATTTTTTGTTAATAAAATTATTTAGAAAAAAATAGAAGAGAGTATGAAACAAGAAAAATAAAGAGAAAAACAACTAAAAATTTGTTAAGTGTATTTAGGGAGTTAATTTTACTCTCTATATTTGAGAAGAGAATTTTAGAAAGATATAAATAAGGAGGAAGATAAGCAGGGAATCTTTGGGCTTAGTTTGAAGGTTTTATTAAATCATCGCGGTTATGTAGAATGGTATAAAACTCTTAAATCATATTATATATAAAAGTAGGAATATGGGAGATAAATAAATTTATTAAAAAGTCAATATGATTATATTAATTAATTTGGTTAATTTTATTATTTCATAATTTAATTTATTAGTGAATAGTATTAATAATTAATTAATTAAAAGTCTAATTCTATTATGACTAGGTAAGATAAATTTACCAAAAAACTAATATGATTGTATTAGTTAATTTGGTTAATTTTATCATTTAATAATTTAATTTATTAGTAAATAGTATTAATTAATTAGGAGTTCAATTCTATTAAAATTAGCTAATTATATTTTATATATAAAAAATAAATAACTAATATTAAAAAAATAATAATTTAATAAAAAATATAACTTCTTATCCGAATCAAGTTCTTTTTATAGATGAATTGGGCACAAAGTAGATGCTCATTTGGGCTCCTCATTAATTGATATGTATGTTAAATGTGGAAATTTGAATGATGCATGTGATTTTTAATCAAAGTAATAATCTTAATGTTGTTCTATGGACATTATTATGGATACGCTTTGCATGGATAATGAGAGGAGGTTGTTCAACTGTTTGAGTGCATGATGAATAAGGGAATTACACGTAATTTAGTTACATTTACATGATTAATGACAAGTTATATATCTAATAATTACGTGTATTATCTATATTTTATATATAAATCTTAATATTTGAGATAAACATACATCAACATTTCAAATGTTAGTAGTAACTAAATAATTAATAACTAGTTCAATATATAATAATTATATACAATTTCTCTATTTTATATATGACTTTTAATATTTGTGATAAATATGCTTCCGTATCCTAAATAGCATTAGAATTTATCTATGAACAAAAGTTTTATTAATATTGAAATAAAGTTAGTTTATTAACATTGTTGTGACATTATAATTATATATTTAGCTTAAACATTAAGCAGTTAATTAATATTTCAAATAAGATAAAATAAATAAATAAAAATAATTATATAAAAACTAAATAGTGATTAATGAAGAATACAATATCTTAGACGTTAATGAAAACTAGCAAAAAAACCAACTTGATTGTATTATTTAATTGAGTTAATTTTTTCATTTAATAATTTAATTTATTATAAATAGTATTAATAATTTATTAATTAGAAATTTAATTATATTAGAACTAAGTAACTATATTTTATATAAAAAATAGATAACTAATATTAAAAAGAAAGAAAAAAAATTTGATAAAAAAATATTAGGAATGCACAGTAAAAAAAATAATAGATAAGATAATTTGTATATAGTAAATAAGTTAACAACCATAATAAACAAAATAATTAATAGGCAAGATAGTTAGGATATAATTTTTCTTATATTGTATGATATAACAATAAAATATAATTAACTATTAATATTTAATTTAAATATAACTTAATTATATGATAATTAAAAGTAACTAAAATTATTTTGATGGATAAAATTATTATTATTATTATTGTTATCATTATTATTAAAAACTACGTGAAACATACGTGGATGATTGAGAATAGGAGAGATACAAAATGACCGTAAAATATTTATTATCTCTATTTTATATATGACTTTTAATAATAGATAAATTAGTAGTTTAAGAGAACGAACAAAATGATCGTAAAGTACTTATTACCTCTATTTTATATATGACTCTTAATAATAGACAAATTAGTAACTTTTATATGAATACAGACAAAATAACCGTAAAGTACTTACTACTTCTATTTTATATATGACTTTTAATAATGAATAAATTAGTCAGTAAAAAAATAATAGATAAATTAGTAATTTTCATACGAGTTGTAATATTAGGCAACATGTACAATATTTAATAACGAATCAAATATTTAATAATTATATGCAATGCATGTTAATGAAAAACCACAAAATGAACGTAAGATATTTACTATCTCCATTTTATATAACTCCTAATAATATACAAATTAGTAGATGAAATTAGTTTGAGATAAATATGCATTCCTATAATTTACTATAAATAAAATATAATAATAAGATGAAACAAATTAATAAAAAAATTATATAAAAATCAAATAATGATTAATAACGAGTCTAATATCTAATAATCACGAGTCCAACATCTAATAAAAAACTAGTATAAATAAAGAGGAAAATATAAAATATATTAGAAATGCTCTTATAGTTCAAGCTAGATAACACAAGTATTCGCAGAGTTCATGGCTTGGGTTCCGACTTTCCTAGTATTTTAATGTACTATGAGAATGATTTTCCCCCCCAATCAAGGATTGAACACTTCAATCAGTAAGGAGCCTTCCTAGTAGTGAATTTTACTTTTCCATTTATCAGTTGGAATTAGATAATTAATTCTGAGTTTTACAAGTTCGGATAATCAGCTTTACATTTATCTCTCACAGCATTGGTTTATTTATTTATTTATTTTTTCAGATTCCAGATCATCAGTTTTAGTCTTCCTTCACGTACATTCCTTTTTTTCCTTAGAACATATTATTCGCAGAATCTTTTAACTACCCCGTTGAAAAGTAGTGGATTTAAGTATGAAGAACCCATACCTAAAAAAAAAAAAAAAAAAAAGGGGCATGAAGAGGCAAGTGAATTTCACCGACATACACTAACTACTTAAATTGTAATAACTATTAACAATTCAGTATTTCAAATATTACTTTAATTATAAAATAAAAATTGAAATAATTTTATATTACAAATAATCTTTAAAATAATGAATTATTACGATTTACATAGTTGAGATAAAAGTTATAAAAACCATGTCAATAAACCGAAAAAGCCAGCGGATTACAGATTTAAAATCGAACCGATCTACGTAGTATTTTCATAAAATATAATATCTCATATATAATAAAACATAATGTCTCATATATAATAAAAATAGAGAATAAGTTGTAAATCTTTTTTAATGTACAAGAATAATATAATATATCTAATATTCTTTTTTTTTTTTTTTAAAATCATATTTCATATATTTATATAACTAAATATTTAATTAATTATTAAATGTAAAGGTAATTTACAACTTAAAAATACAATCAGTCAAAATTTTCAAATTGTAAAAAAAAAGTAAAAATAAAAATGAGTGAACAATCCCATATAGAAAAAAGTAAGAATAAACATAACATATCATTTTATAAATAAGAGTGAGTTAATTGTTTAAAAATATATTTATTTTGACCAATTTGATTAGTTTATAATTAATTTTAGAATCAATTTTTGGTTGAACCGGTTGA
The DNA here is from genome assembly GCA_949630135.1 of Balakata baccata. NCBI lineage: Eukaryota > Viridiplantae > Streptophyta > Magnoliopsida > Malpighiales > Euphorbiaceae > Balakata > Balakata baccata. The sequence goes on from CATIWF010062549.1 coordinate 13,763, forward strand.
TTTGGCTAAATTGAACCAAATTTAATAATTAAAATTTTTTACAAAAAATTAAAAAAAATAAAAAAAAACTCCAGAAAAACCTGTCAAAACTGGCTGGTCCCAGTTTTTCCCATTGAACCGGCCGGATCGCCGGTTTTTCCACTGGATTGTTTCCCTCCTAGTTTTAGAAGTAAAAATCATCCGATCCAAGAGCCGATTTTCAGTTTGTTCGATTGAACCGGTTAAGCTCATTCAATTTTGTATTTTTACAACTATGGTTGAAATACCATCACTAAAATTCATCCATAAAGAGCCCATC
>CATIWF010062563.1:0-17858 GCA_949630135.1 Balakata baccata
AAAATTTCTGTCCCTTTTTTTTATTTAAATATTATTATTATTATTATTATTATTATTATTATTATTATTATTTCACTAAACAACTCAATTTAACAATCTACTCACTTAATTCTATTTTAACTAAATTAACTACATCAACAAATTTTACGTATTAATAATTTTAATTGAGCAACTTATTATTTATTTTTCGCTCGAAATAATTTATTTATTCTAATTAATCCTAATTAGTAAACGTTACAGCTACCGTGTTCTCCATTTTTCTACAACAAGAAACAAATTATATTAATTTGAAGAATTAATAAATCTGAATAAAAGATTAACAAATGCGAAAATTTGTCTTAAGATTGTTATGAGAACAACAACAATAAAAGGAGAATTGTTAATTCAATATTCAAAACAAGAGAAATGGTAAAACTATCTGAGACCTGTGTTCTACACAGTTTCCTTAAGACAAATTCGCCTCCTACACTAGTGTTTAGGATAATCGGTGTTTGTCTCCTAGGATACAATAAATTTCTAGTAGTTGTTGAACATACAATGCCTACTTACAGCGATGTTTGAACTTGTCACACTCACTATCACTTAAGAAGAAGAGGAAGAAGAAGAAAGAAAAAACTCTTCAAGAACAATCAAAGTAAACTCTTCCAAAAAAAAAAAAACTCTTGAAAATTCAAGCCAAAACCACCTATTTATACTAGATGGAGGTGACATGAGATTAATTGTGATTAATTTCCTTTAAAAGTTGCCAATAATGCCTTTGTAACTCTCAAATAATGGTGAAATTAATCTTTGAAACATTAGAAATTGAAATTCCAAAAGACATGAAGCTCAAAAGACCATTCTGGAATAGAATCCATACAGGTGTGTGTGGATCTGTCTTGCACACACTACAAGCACAATGACACGACCGTGTGGATCTACACGGGCGTGTTAGTGGCCTGACCATGTGGATCCACACAAGAGTGTTGAATCCACACGCCCGTGTGGATCCACACGGGCGTCGCAGACTACCGACCGTGTGGATCAACATTGGAGTGTTGCCAAATTTTCCAGAAATAAAAAAAATATTCATAAAAATTGGGCTTGTTCAGGACTACGAGGTTTTGGGTCAACATTCGAGTATGCAGGTCGTGCACCCACGTATTGGCCCATTCTAGACCATGGATTTGCACCCCCTACGCCTGAGGGCGCGAGAGAGAGCATTACATTCAACTTTTCTTACTCATGTAAGAATGCATCTCTATATATAAACGCAAATCCAATTTCAATGCTTAATGATATGAGACAAACTCTCACACATTCACTTTTCACTTTTAATCTCCTTACCAAATAGCTTATTTTGAGTTTTAATTTCTATTCACACATTCTCCATTTTGAGCATATGAATACATTAATTCATAGTTCTCATGTCAAGTAATATATATCCAGGTCTTTCTCCAAAGCCGTGTTGTGGGATCCACCGAATTATCCTCTTAAAATGGCTCATAATCACAATTTTTCCAATAAAATTAAAAAAAAATCAGTCAATTAAATTAAAAAAATTAAAATTTTGATTTTAGGATCATCAACAACAATTTCAAACACCCCTATATAGTTGCATAATTTTCTCCCAAAACCGAGTTGTGGGATCCACCCGAATTATTCTCTCAAAATGGCTTATAATCATAATTTTTCTAATAAAATTAAAAAAAATCAGTCAATTAAATAAAAAAAATTAAAATTTTGATTTTAGGATCATCAACAGCAATTTTAAACACCCCTATATAGTTGCATAATTTTATGATTTTATCTTATTATATATTTTTTAGATATGAAATTATGTATTGGTATATTATTAAAGAAGTTTGAAATTGTGACTGAGATGACAAATTGTTAGTGATAATGCCCTTCAATTAATTTTAGAAATTAAATTTTAAAAAGTTTTCAATTATATCAACTTATAAAAGAGATTTAATTATATTATATTTTTTATTTAAAATTATATATATATATATATATTATTTTTCTATCTATTAGAAGATACGAAGAATATATTTTTTTCCAAAAAATTACATAATAGAAAATCAAATTATTCTCTAGTGAAGAGTTTATTATTACTGCTCCTGCTTTTTGGTGTGGACAAACTACAAGTTTTGCGCTTAGAAAACTAGATAGCTAAAAATCAAACAAGATTAGATTTATGTACTACAAGAGATAATTCTCAATTTATTGTTTTTTACATATATTTGATTATATGAAAAATAGTTTAATCTGTATTTTACAAGAGTTGTAAAATACTATTTAATTAGGATTTTGAAACCTAAAAATTATGATTGATTATAATTTTATTTCGCTGCATTTTATATGCTTTTGGTAACCGTGATATTAGAGCACACTATTTTTCACATGATGTTTGATCTATGTTGGCAAATAAAAAAAAAAATCGTGAAACTTTTTCACGAAAGGAAAAGGCACTGCTTTGATTTTTGCATGGTGTTCATGAATTTCTTTTCTCAGCGTCGTGGCCCAAAAAAAAAATTTATCGCAGAAATTCTATTGAATTGGATCAAAGGAAATCTTAAACAACAGTGAGTATCAATTTAAAAAAAAAAAAATAAAAGTGAATACTATTGTGAACAGTGTTATGTGCAGTGTTTGAATAGTACAGTGAACAGTATTTTCTTTAAAAATATATTTTATTTAAATGTTGCATGGAATTAAATCTAGTTATTTTCAATCAATTCGCATTATTTGAAATAAGATTTCAAATGAAAATTTTGAATTTAAAGGAGTTTAAAAAATTAAAATTGCTAAAGATGGATCTATATAATATGATTATTTATTTATTGTAATATGGCATATAGGATTATCATGGCTTTAGAAATACCAATGACATTGAATTTTTAAATTTTAGGTGTAATTTTATCTATTTAATTTTGGGCCTGCAAGCTTTATATTTTATAATTTTGCCTTGGTATGCCAAGAATAATTAATGTAATTTGGAGAAGCCCAAAATTATGGAGGCTCAAAAATTTTTCAAGAAAACAATGAGAGCTTGAAGACCAAAAACTTTATTTTATTAAATAGGATTACTCTAGACTCAATCTAATCTTTGTGGCTAGGATTGAGCCCATAAATAATCAATAATCATCTGAATTTATTTACGTGCTTTAATGTATATATATATGCATGTGAAAAGTGAAATCTAATAATTAAAGACAGAAAATCCTCCAATTAATATTAAATTGATAAATGATATAATCTATGAAATTATATCATGGCTCTCCATTATGTAAGATTATAAAAGATTTTTATGATTATATTACTAGCTATGAAAACTGAGCGATAATATAAATTCATGAGAGATTTTTAATAATTTTGTTAAGCATGAAATGTTGTAAATATGCATATATGTTTATTAATTCTTAAGGAAAACATATGAACTTGAGAGAATTAATGAAGTATATATATTTGTTGAATAGTGGATTGAACTTAACTATATATAGTGGACCAAAAATAACATATGAACCTGAGGTCTAAAGTACTTGGAGCCAAAAAAATTAGATTGGATGGTACATGAGATGCATAGAATAAGAGTTATTCATTAAAATTTTAATATACCAATATTAGCATATGAACTTGAGGTATGTTAAAATTTTATGATCTAATCATTCACTAGAAATCATATCCAATAAGGATTTTCTTTACTCATTTTGGAAGCGTGAGTCGTGCCAAATTAGTGGGAGTATCAATTTGATTTAAGGACCAAAATCATATTGGAAGTTGCACATAATTGGTAACAAATTAATTTTGTTATTTTCTGAAGTTAATATGACAACACATAAAACATGTAACCCAATTAGAAGCATACTAGATGTCAACAAGCTCACTAGGCCAAATTTTATGGATTGGCTTGGAAACTTGAGAATTGTTCTCAAATTTAAGCGAATTGAGTATATCATTCTTGATACTTTTATTTATAGTCTACCTGAAGGAGCAAGTGAGGAAGAGCGAGTGACACTTGAAAAGTGGAATGACGATAATACCCAAGCTACTTGATATATATTGGCTTCTATAAGTTTAGAACTCTAGAGACAACATGATAAGATGCAATGAGCTACCAATATAATTCTGTATCTGAAGGAATTATATGGTGAGAGGAGTAGAACCACTAGATATGAGATATCTAAGAAATTGTTTAGTTCCAGAATGCTTGAGAGCCCTAATGTTGGGGCTCATGTTCTCAAGATGATCGAATACATTGAGAAACTTAAGAATCTAGACTTCAACATAGATGCAAATTTATAGACGAATTTGATTCTTCAATCACTTTCAAAATCCTTCTCACTGTTCATTGTGAATTTTTACATGAACAAGATATAGTGTTCTCTATCTGAGCTTCTTACTATGTTAACCACAACAGATGGAGCAATGAAAGGTAAGGGAAAGGAGAGTGTTCTTGTCCATAGTTTAGCTTCTCATTCCTTGAAAAAGGGAAAAGGAAAGAAGAATAAGGGCACTCCTCCTTCTCTAAAGCCTTTAAAAGGAGTATCAAAAGACAAAGGTAAGGCCAAAGCAGCTGCTAAAAGGAAAATATTTCTTTTGCATCAAAGATGGTGATTAAAAGAGGAATTGTGTATAGTATCTCCAATTCTTAAAGGTCAAGGGTAAGGAAAATTATGTGCCTTCAGAAGGCATACATATTTCTTGCTTTACAAATTTTTCTAGTTGCTCATTATCTTCTTGGATATTAAACTCAGGTGCTTCATCTTATAGATGTGCATCTATGCAGGATCTGGAATGCAGTAGAATCCTTGAGAAGGATGAGATGGTCTTAAAGGTTGGGAATAGGGCAAGACTGCTGCTAAAGCCATTGGTTCTATAACACTTAGCTTGTCATCTTCTCATTCTTTAGTTTTAAATAATTGTCTTGTAATTCCTAATGCTTATCGAAACATTATTTCTATTTCTAGTTTGACTAGAAACGATTATGTTTTTACGTTTAAAGATAATGTTTGCAACATTCATTTTGGAAATGAATTTATTGGTATTGGTTTATTACAAGATGGCTTATTTTATTTACAATTGAACGATGAGATACATGATAAAGAAAATTTGGTTGTGAATACTATTATTAAATCTGAATCTAATCTAAAATATTTATGACATTTAATATTACAACATATTGCACAAGATAGGTTGAACAAGTTAACAACTTTGGGCATGTTGAACCAAATGGATTCAAGCCCAATTCCAACTTGTGAATCTTGTCTTGAGGGCATAATAACCAGAATTCCCTTTGTAGGACAAAGGGAAAGGGCCAAACATATTTTAGATCTCATACATAGTGATGTATGAAGGCCATTTAGTATAATGGCTAAATAAGGACATTTCTACTTCATAACCTTTACTAATGATTACTTATGGTATGATTATGTGTACTTAATGGCATGAATCTTTTGAAAAGGTCAAAGAATTCAAGGAAGAAGTAGAAAAACAAACAGGACAAAGTATTAAGAATCTTATATCAGATTGAGGAGCAGAATACTTAAGTACTGATTTTAATGAATTCCTTAAGGAACAAGGAATGATTTCACAATTGATACCTCCGGGAACACCATAGTTAAATGGTGTTCTGAAAGAAGAAACCGCACTGCATTGGACATGGTACAATCTATGATGAGCTACATCGACCTCCATATTTCATTTTAAGGCTATACTTTGGAAACAACTTGTAACATTCTTAACGGAGTTCCTTCTAAAGTTGTTCCTAGTACTCCATATGAGATGTGGATTGGTAGGGCTCCAAGTCTTAAGCATGTTAAGATTTGGGGTTATTTGGCTTATTTCAAGAAGCTTAAAATAGACAAATTTGAAGAAAAATTTGTTAAAGGAAGGTTTGTTAGATATCTAAAGGAAATTCTTGGATACTACTTTTATCTTTCTAATGAATAAAGAATTGTAATAAGCAGAGATACTATCTTTCTTGAAAAGTAGAACTTGATGAAAAGTAGAAAAGTAGAACAAGCTGAAGGGTGGGTCCCATAAGGCATGCAAGTTTAAGAGATCTATTTACAGTCTTAAGCAAGCCTTGAGGAGTTGGAATCATTGTTTAGTGAAACAATAAAATAATTTGACTATATCAAGAACCAAGATGAGTCTCGTGTTTATGAGAAGACTAGTGGGAGTGCAATCACTTTTCTAGTCTTGTATGTAGATGACATTTTATTAATAGACAATGACATTAGTAATGTTGACATCAGTCAAAATTTGGTTGTTTAGTACTTTCTCCATGAAAGATTTGGGAGAAGAAACTTATATTCTCAAAATTCGCGTCTATTGAGATAGAGCGAAAAAAACTATAGGTTTATCCAAAAGTCTATAGTTAGAGAAGGTGTTTAAAAGGTTCAACATGCTTGACTTTAAGAAGGGATTATTACCAGTTAGGCACGGTATTCATCTTTCAAAAGGGATGTCTCCAAAAATTCCTAAAGAAAGAGAAAGAATAGCTAAGGTTCCATATGCATCAGCTATTGGAAGTTTAATGTATGCAATATTGTGTACAATGCCAGATATTGCCTTTGCTATTAGTTCGACTAGCAGATATTAGTCTAAGCCTAGAGAAGAACATTGGATAATAATTAAAAAACATCTTTAAGTGCTTAAGAAGGACTAAGGATTTAATTTTGATTTATGGAGAGGGTAACTTGTAATTGGAAGGCTTTACCGACTCCGATTTAGAATCGGACTTGGATGATAGAAAGTCTATCTCAAGTCATGTGTTTATTTGTAATGGAGGAATTGTGAGTTGGAACCGTTCAAAGTAGGAAACTATAGCCGACTCCACTATAGAAGCCAAATATATTGCAGCATTAGATGCAACTGAAGAAGTTGTTTGGATTAAAAAGTCCATTTTAGAACCAGAAGTGGTTCCAACCATTTTGTTAGGAGTACCTTTGTACTGTGATAACAATGGAGTTATAGCTCAAGCTAAGGAACCAAGGTCTAATAAGAAATCCAAGCATATAGAATGACGATATCATATTATCTGAGAGATTGTTGGGATAGGAGATGTCTCTTTAAAAAAATAGCATCAACTGAAAATGCAACTGATCCACCTACAAAGCCTATGAATCAACAACAACTAGATCACCATCTAGAAAAGATGGGACTTAGATACTATAAAAATTGGCTTTAGTGGAAATTATTAGTGATGTATCAATAATATTTGAAACATATCCTTTTGTGCATCATTTTTATTTTATTTATTGGCAAGCTTAAATTGAATTAATTCTTAATAATGTGTTTTAGTTGATAAGTTCGTTAATACTAGATGGGGTATTCATTCTCAAGGGTTGAGAATATGAGTGACGAATATCTTAAAACTAGTATTATAAAAGGTTACCAGTTGTAGGATTTCTGATTGGGCATCATTAATCCGGAAGACTAACTCATTATTTGTTATCCATGATTAGTATAAGATATTAATAATGATGGAATGGTGAGTCTCATGCCATTTAGTATCTAATACTGAAACAAATAACAGGGAATACTTATGTGACAAAGTATTCTAAACAGTGATGCATGTGATAATGAATTACATGGAGTTTACTTCTTGTCAATAATTCATTATCAGATTTAGATGGTATGTGTTATTCTTGGACCTCAGATGACATAATTATCTTATATATGAGTACTTAGTTTTTGCCAATGCTTTAAGTATTAGTTTTAGTCATGTACTAATGCTAGCATTTGATAGTTCTAATTAGTCATACATGAAGGTATATGTTCAGTCAATAAGGAATCCATTACTTTGAAGTAAACAAAGAAGATATTCTATGCAGTCACATAAATACTTGGCAATAAAGTTCTCGGGCAGGACATAATGATTATTAGATTAGATCTAATTATCATTGATGGCCAAGTAATTACTGTGATTAGTGCATCAGATTAAGTCTTAAGAGTTTGATATTACTATGATTTTGACTTAATTGGAATATGGGATAATGGAGGATTTAATCATATGGTAATCTAAATTATAACATGTTTATCATGAAACAAATTTCATCACTATTTAGATAGTCATGATATATTGCTAGGTACTACTCATGACTTATGAGAACTCTAAGGGTACTGGGGTAATACAACTTGTTAATGATTATGAAGTATCATAATATTTCTCATAGCTAGCTCAAAAATAAACCTAGAAAGTCACACACAATAAGAGAAGTAAGAGCAGCTTATAAGTTATATTTGCATGACCTGCAAAGTGCTAGTACACTTAAAGTCTAAACACCTATTTACCTAATGTGATTTGAGTTCAATTATAAGAGTTATAGATAAGAGAACCTAAAATAGAAACATGTTTTGTAGCTTATCTATTGTATCAGATTCTGATAGAAAGTAAAATTAATTCTAGTACAAGTGACAAATTGTTAGTGATAATGCCCTGGAATTAATTTGAGAGACTAAGTTTTAAAGGACTTTTAACTTATCTCAACTTATCAAAAGAGATTTAATTATATTATATCTCTTATTTTAAATAATATATATTATCTAATTTAGAAAAAGAAATATATATTATTTTTTTATCTTTCAGAAGATACAAAAAACTTTTCTTCCAAAAAGTTACAGCATAGAAAATCATATTATTCTACAGTAAAGAGTTTATTATTGTTGCTCCTGCTTCTTGGTATGGACAGACTAGAGGCTCTATACTTGGAGGTCTAGATAGCTAGAAATCAATCGAGATTAGGTTTCTGCACTACAAGAGGTAATTATCAATCTCTTGTTTTTCTTTACACTTAATCATATGAAAAATAATTTTATCCGTATTTTGTAAGAGTTGTAAAATACTATTTGATTAGAGTTTTGAATCCTAAAAATTATGATTGATTATAATTTTATTCCACTGCATTTTATATGCTTTTGCTAACACAAAATACAAATAAATGGTAAATTATTAAATAAGGTTAATATAAGGATGAATTTATATAACAAGTAGAATATGAGCATAAAATTAATGTCTGGACTAGAATAGGATAAACATATTGGTATGCCATTAGAGTCATAGGGTGTTGGTTGGGACATACAACTTATTGCTTGGGATATCATGGATGCCTTTATATACAGCTCTCAGGTTGTGATATCTCTTGTATCTTCCTATTGTCTGGTCTTGGCAAAATAAATTTGGGCAATTAAGTAAAAATAAATAAATGAAACAAATACATGATTTGTTATTGTGTCTATTACTTGAGAAATTGGTAAGTATCATTTGAATTGATAAAGTTACGTTTTTATGCATTATATTGAAGGTCTTATTTATGATATTGAAATTACTATTAGTGTTATACTTAATATTATTGTTATTGTCATTATTATTGTAGTATTTATTAGTTATTGACACAAAATATGCACCACTAAGTATTAGTTTAGTGTTGGAGTTTCTTTTCATCCGTGCAAGTAGTAGATAAAAGGAAGTTGAGTATAAGATTATAAATATAGATGCAGAACCAGTGGAACCCCGTCAGAGTAGTACAGCAGATATAACCACTCACTTGGGTTGGTGTTATTTTGTATTCTATAAATATATAATTTTTATGAAGCATGCACTGCATATAGAGTGTAGGTTAAGTATTTTTGGGACTTAGGTTTTATACAGTTTGTAAATAATGTAAATGAGTTTAAGTATATTCAGAAAATGAATTGAGTATGTTATTGAATGGGTTGTGTGCACATAAATATCATATATGGAAAATAATAATTGGAAATGTACATTGAGATAATTGAGATGTGACATCACATTGCTCAAATGTTATTAGAAAAGTAAAGTGGTGTTAAACTAACTAATAATATCGATCTTATATCGAATAAATTATATTTCTTCTGGCCAAAAATTTATTTCATCAAAACCAAAATATCAACTCCATTAGAATCTTACCCTAATGCTTTAAGTTAACAAGTCCTATTATTAGTAATCTCATGTCTCATTACATGACTAACTGTGGTGACTAAGAGCCGAATTACCAAGCACGGCTAGCTTGGTACAAGTTAAGAGCACCTCTACAGTCACCTATGAAAGGATAGTTTTTACATCTCAAGTCAAAATATTTTGAGCCATATATTATGACCAAGTTAATAAATGTTGAGGTCGAGCTATACCTTTACAGTTATTATCATGCATATCTATTATGTACCCTTAACTCTTTAAGAATCCATCAGTTTATTTAGATATCAATATATCATGGAGAATGAGATTAATTCTCAGAATAAACCATGTAATAACCTAAAGACTCAATGAATGTCCAATTCACTGTTCTTTTACGGCTATTAACACTTTTAAGATTATCTTTTACCAGATATATTTATCTCATTATTATCAATAACTTGATAACAAATTCTCCATGAATAATCAAAGGGCCGTATATTTCATGGTACAATAAAACTACTACATTCATAATACAATTAACAACTTGAATATTTTATTTATTATGAATATTAAATATACTTATATCCATTGTGGTGCATTATTTAATATATAAAAAAAGTGAATGCATTAAGACATATATACTACTGATAACACAACCATCGAAGGGAAACCATCCTTTCTTAGCATGTACCCTAAGTTACCACCATAGCATGTGGCCTTTGCCAAGGGTAGAAAAAGATGATATGCTCCATGGTTTCTTTTGTTTGACCACACACAATGCATATGTTATCAAGAGCTAAATTCCTCTTCTATAGGTTGGCCTTTGAGGGTAAAGAATTAGTGACTGATCACTAAAGAAAATTATTGACTCTCGGAGGAGCTTTACTACTTCAATTGTATTTCCAGACCTGTAATCGACCACTTATGAAGAACTAGGTTTGTCAACTATACTTCCACACCACCCTTTCATAGCTTCTTTATAACCCGACTTGATCGTATACTTCCCAAAATTTATTTTTCATAAGACCTCCTCCCATAAGAATGTCCAAAATATGCCTAGACTCTTTAGGGATGTAGTAGCTTAAGACTTTCCTAGAATCCCACTCATAAGTTCAACAACAATATTAAATCGTACATGATCTAGTCTTCCAGAACTTAACTTAAAACCATCCAAAGGTGGGATCCATGCATCATTCCAAATATGTGTAGATCTGCCATTCCCTATATTCATGTAAGAACCCTTCTTCAAAAGTGCCCTACCTTCCATCAGGCTCCTCAAAAGCCATGAGCCTTTATGGCCTTTATCGTCAGCCTCTAAGAACGTGCTAACAGGGAAATAAATTACCCGAAGAATTTGATAATATACTTTATCTATAGAATGAATTGCATGACAACATTTCTTGGCTAGGAGAGCTAAGATTAATTTTTCTATATCATGAAAACTAAGACCACCCTCGTTCTTTGGTTTTGTCAGAATGCTCCATTTTCTCTAATGCACTTTATTCTTTATATCTGAACCTCCCTACCAAAATTTGGCTGGTATGATGTTGATACCATTACAAAACGCCTTTGACGGCTTGAAAAATACTTATAGAGTATATGGGTATTGCACTTACACTCAGAATTGACTTTATTAAAACCTCTCGTTCCACTTGAAAAGAAGTTTTCCTTTCCAATAATAAATATTATTAGTTACTCAATCATGGAGAAAGGATAAAGCATTCATTTTTTTTTTATCTCTATTATAAGATTGGCAGTCCCAAGTAAAGTTCATCATGTGTCATTTATTTCATTCTAAGGATTCTAAAAAAATTTCTCTTAAGATTATTTAGAGCACCTTTGCTAAAGAGCATATAGGATTTGGGAAGGCTAACTTCCTGCCTCGATGCCTTATGGTACATAGCCAAAATCTTCTTTAACTTTTTTGCTTCCTGTAAGCTAGCTCTCCCATATAATAAAGTGTCATTAGCAAAAAGAGAGCAAGATAATATAGGGCATAGCCTATTAATTTTGCAAACTAAATAGTATACCAGTTGAGTGTGCTTTTGCCAAAAGAGGTGATAAAGCTTCTGAAACAAAAAGAAATAAATATGGCAAGAAGGGATGGTCCTTATCGTAGGCCTCTAATATGATAAAATTGTTGTAATGGTTTGCCATTAACAAGAACACTATAAGAAACCATTTCCACACATTCCATGACCTAACTAATCCACTCCTCCATAAACCTCATATTGAGCATGACTCTTATTAAAAATCTCCAGTGAACCCGATCATAAGCCTTAAGCATATCAAGTTTTATGGCCATCTTATGCCTTCCATTGCTATTCTTCTTCTTCAAATGATGAAAATACCTCATGTGCTATAATAATGTTGTCTTGGATAACCTTATTAGGAATAAAAGCTGCCAGAGTAGAAATAATCTTGTCCATCATTGGCTTCATTTTATTCACCATCACCATTGTGATCACCTTTGGATAGAAATTAGTAAAGCTAATAGGGCGGAACTGGGTTAGAGACTATATATTCTTCACTTTTGGGATTAATACCTCATGGGTTCTATTGAAACCTCTCAACATATGACCTTTTCTAAAGAATCTCTTCACTGCACTACAAATATTCTCCCCAACTATATCCTATTGACACTGAAAAAATATAATTGAAAATCTATCCAACCTTGAGGCTTTCAAAGGAACCAGTTAGAAACAACTTCCTTTATCTACACATCTAAAATTGGAGAACATAGCACCATATTCATCTCCACAGTCAATAGTTTATTAATTGAATCGACAACCTTATCAATCCTTATATACCTTATTGGCTCTATAAAGATTAATAAAAAACTGATTAACATGTAATTTAATGCTCATTTCATCTTTGATCCACCCATTACCATTATACTTTAGTCACACAATATGGTTATATTGTCGCCACTAAATAATTGTGAGATGGAAAATTTTGGTATTCCAATCACTTTGTTGTAACCAATAGACTTTGGATCGTTGCATCCAATGCATCTCTTCAATCTTCCATTAGTCTTCTAATCTTTCAAGTATGGCAATTTCTTCCTTTTGCACCTCCGTAGTATATAGTCTCCTATGTAGAGCATCCAAATTAGACATGAGTTATTGGATTGCTACTCTTTTTTTCTCAAACTCTTTATCATTCCACTTCTTTAGATCATCTCTGCAATATTGAAGTTTTTGGCACATGGAAAGTATCTCTGAGCCTCTAGTAGAAAAAGACCAAGCTTCTTCTATAATAGCTCTATAATGTTGGTCAGAAAGCTATTTCCCTTCAAAGTGAGGCAATCTCTTTTTAAAAAATTATTTATGGTGTATATCAATAACCGAAGGCCTATGGTTAGACCCAACAAGAGATTCAAGCACAACTATAGCTCTAGGAAAAACTTTCCTCTAATCAATATTAGTCAGGGCTTTATCAATTCTTTCCTAGATAACTCCTTCACCACATCTTCTATTATGCAAAGAAAATTTTGGATCCTTATGCTCCAAATCCAACAAGCACATTAGTTAACAAAATCATGGAATTTATTAATCTAAGAAACTCTAACTTGAGATCCTCCCCTCTTATCATTAGGAGAACTAAATAGTTGAAATCCCCTGCATAGACTCATAGAATACCTACCTCTGGTTGAAGATTATATAAAGTGGAGGAAATTGCTTCTCTTTTATGTCTCACAAGATCTCTATACTCAAAAATGGCTCTCCAAACTCCTTCCTTCTTTATATGGCAAACATCATCTATATAATTCTACCAAGCATAATTAATAACTAGATTTACTTCCTTATTCCACTGTAATGACAAACCCCCTATCCCTGCTTTCCTTTCTGTTCCATATAGAAAGCTTTATCAAAACCTAACCTCCTTTTCCATCACAAATTTTGAATGTTACTTAGTCTCTAATTAAAAAGACTAAGGACAATATTTTTGGCATAAATGCCTTAAATTTTTAACCGTGAAGGTTTGCCTTAAACCCTGACAATTCTAACATAAAACCCTCAAGAGGGTGGTTATGGCTGTGGGGCTGCCATTAATGCCCTTGATAATTCTTTGTTGCCAATAAGGAATCATGAAGCTTGCTCTTTTTTGACAGGTTGAGACATTAGAATTCAAACTTGATTCTCCATTATGAAGTTCTTTTATCATAACTCTCAACTCTCTAGAACGAGAACTTGTAATACACTTCCAATAATCAAGTCTTCTAGCAATAGTAGTCTCTTTTGGTTGCTGATGTGTTAATGGTTCAAAGGAGGTAGGATACACTTGTTCAATGTCATCAATGGTAGCTAATTATGAGTTATCTCGCATGAACTTGGCTTCATCTTATGTGAAAATTTATTTAAGAATTCTAGGATTTATGAAAATTGTCTTATCATTTAAGGTGTTGCTATAGAGAGGTTTTGGTTTTTCTAAAGACATATTGACAGAGGATATGTTTGAATAGGTTAGAAGGATGCAGCCTCACTTTTTTGTGTTATGGACATATATTAAGAGGGGGTGTGGGTTGTGAATACATTGATTAGGAATTTGTTTCGGACATCAAAAGTGGGTTGGAGTTAGAGGTACTAGTGGACTTTGATGTTTAGGGATGGAGAAGGATTGTCTTGGGTGACAAGTAAGCTATAGAGGCTAGGATTTTTTGAAAGTGTTTTCTTAAGCTCAATGGGAAAAAACACAAGCAGATGGTTCCTCAGAGATCAAAGATGAATAACATATTCAAAAGAGTTGCCACTACTAGAAGAAAAATGATTTAGAGCTGTATCCTTACCAAAAACATTAAATATGGTAGGTCGAGATATAAGATGATTAGAAGTCTCCTGATTGAACTGATTCGTGATGAATCAAATACTTGTAGCTGAAAGGCTGAGAATCTAATATCAAACTCATTAATAGTTTTATCGGGGGACCATTCTTTCAAATCTATATATACATTTGAAATTGACCATGGAGCCTCTGCTAGAACTTTTTGAACAAGCTTTTTATCTTTAATGGTCAAGACAAACAATTCAGCTTTCTCCATTTGAATAGTAAATTCAATATGATCTCCCTAATAGTACTTTTTTAAAGAATCCTTAATTGTATATGGGTTGAAATTTCTTCTAGAAATGAAAATACTAACAAGTTTCAAAAGGTAGGTATTTTGATTACTGTTATTGGTAGTGAGTTAAAGGATTAGTTCCTTGTATTGGGATTTGACTTTTAATTGTGGGAGTCCAAGTTAGATTGGATAAGGATAAGTTATTAGACCTAGAAAAGGATTCGTTGTAACACCTTATACCTATGGATATCACTTATACTCATATCATGTTGTCATATATTGCATAGAATAGGACATAGTCATGTTTATAATGAGGGATAATTTTTTTTTGATCATAAAACATTATCACTTTGCAACATTTGACAGCTCAGATAAGCATCACATCCTGATTATAAACCTAATATATCACATATGTTAACAATTCAGACATTATGTTCAATTATTTTAGTTAGAAAGGTTAAAGCCAAATACACATTTACACATCATTGCATATTTAGTAATTTATACATGTAGAGATACACAACCCAAAATACAAATGTCATGTTCCTATACATATGTGCAATGCAAGGAGAGAGATTGGTGAGTCTCGGCCGGTGACCTGTGATCCATGTCTTCTATATGGTATGTACCTCCAAAATGAGCTAACTATTCTTCTTTGCCTGAAAGATGATGCAATTTGATGAGTTGTAACTCAATGAGAATAATTATCAAATACTTTCTAAAGTACCAAGCCAATCACAGATATAAGTAATAATTGTCATTCTTACACATTTTACATGTCATTCTATTTATCAATATCATAACAATATAAATCATATTAAATTATGTAAACATTTCATTCGCTTATGCTTATGTCATTTTCTTTTTTTTTTTGTGACTAGGCTAAACAGACATTGTCTCGGGTTTCCATGTGAACATTTGCATTTGCTAGCTAGCTTGCTCATTTGTAACATTTGCACATTTGTTAGGTCATAGGCCTTTTCTTTTACTTTTGAACATTTGTTTGGGCCATAGGCCTCTTCTTTTGCTTTTCAATGCTATTTAGCTAGTCATAACGCCTTTTAAGTCCATATGCATATGCATTTGCAGCAATTATTATACATTTCAGTTAATTTTTGCCTTATACAAAGAAAAACCTATACATGTAATCCAAACATGTACCTTACATTCAATACAGTCTCATTGGCCATATCATAGCAATCATGTAATTCAAATAAAGCAAATCAAGTCACTTTACATTCAATCACATTACACGTAGCACGTACCAAAGAATTTATTTGATAATTAAACTCACCTTTTTTTTTGCTACTAAACCTCTAACTTACTGTCTTTCACTTCCTTAAGGCTCTCCAATATGTTATAGACCTAATTGAATATATACTTGGTCAATTGGTAGCTAAATAAACTTAGTGAAACTTAAACAAATTGAAATATGCATTTTAAGAATCACTAACTAATGTTTGGTCTAATGGCAGTGTGACCTTCATGTGCTCATTATCTTATAACTTTTTCTATACTAGACCAATTTATATGATTCTTATTTCTAATTAAATCTAACATATAGATCTACTACATATCTAAATTTCATAACAATTAGACCATTTTGGAATATTTTATGCAATTTATAAATATGTTCTGTTATCTGCCCTGTTTTTAACTTTAGGCAGTTTTGGGACACCAAATTTGCTTCTTCATATCTTACAACGTGTAAGTCATATTTTAATGAAACTTAGTATACACATAGATATGTCCAATTGGAACATTTTTCATGTTTACAATGTTAATCCATTCTGCCTCTAACGTCCTCATATGGTAGGGTAATTTTGACTGGTTAGAAATAGGGCTGACATCCGGATCAGTCTAACTTGTGAAGGCTATAACTCATAACATACATAACATATTAAGGTGAAATTTGTGCCAAAATTTAGTTACGACATGTACCTATAACTTTCATGTTTTGACCATTTATAGATTATGTGTATAAGGAACTCAAAATTTGCAAACAACGGACTGGATCTGCCCAGGACACTAAGCAGGCAGCTCAAATATAGAACAGGCATGACTCTCTTGCCTATAACTCAACATCCACCCATAATCTGGTCCTGAACTTTGCTATACAACTAGATAACACATATATCTACAACTTTCATGTTTTGCGTTTCATCAATTACCGACTCTATCATATAGAAACACAATTAAAACAGTAGATGATTCAGCTAGGTTCCTCAATGGAACCAGTTCTAGTCCAATGCCATATCTTTCCACAGACACCAAATCATGAAAAAATGTTTACATATCCATAAATTTAAGACATAAATCTACAAGTTTCATGTTTTGTGCTTCTTCAGAATCGGTGTCTAACATGAAGAAAATGAGACCCAAAGTTAGTAGTACATATGCAGAATCCGAGAACTTTGGTACATAATATTTAGTAACTTTCTTACCATGAATCATGACCCAACAACACCCAAATCATGATTAACAACAAAGAAGGAATAATTACTCACTTGAAGACTAATTTGTGGTTGGAGCTTTTGAAGGAGAACTGAAGAAAATGGAGAGAAGAAGAACAGAAGACAATCGGGTGAAGGAGCTGCCTAATTTGACTTAACTTAGCTAACTTTGTCCCAATCAAATTTTCATTTGTTTTTTTTTTACTTTTCAGATTTATTTAAATAAATTTAAATAAATAAATAATAATAATAAATAAATTATTATTATTATTTTCTCTACATATTTTCATGTATCTAGTGCCAAAAATACTATCTAGTCAAATTGTCTACTTTAATTAATTTCACTATGCCAAATTTCATTTGTTTCAAATTTAATCCTTTTATTTAATTTCATTTTCATTATCTTGTGTCCTTATTTAAATTATAACTAGACACGTAC
>CATIWF010062632.1:0-45348 GCA_949630135.1 Balakata baccata
AAAAAAAATTCAAGTGGAGTCCATTTTTCTTATTTTATAATAAATTTTATTAAAATAAATAATTAATATAATCAATATTAATTAATATAAAATATTTAATTAAGTTAGAATAATTAATATAAAATTAGTTTAAATAATATAAATATTTATTAATAAAATTAATATAAATATAATTATTAGTAATTAATTAATGTTAATTAATTATAAATATAAATATAATTATTTAGTATAAATATAATATTTGAAATATATAATATAGTGATGATTAGTGTAGTATTTTAAATAATAGTATTAACTTAATTTGTATTTTAGTATTTAATTAATACTATAATCAATTTTATTAACTTAACTTTCATATTTTAATAATAATAATAATAATAATAATAATAATAATAATAATAAACTAGAAATATAAACATTTTTTTCGTCAATGAAATGTCGTGTAATTTATTTAATTTTTTAAGTTTTAAAATTAATTTTTATGCAATTTATTAATTTCAATATTAATTAATTATAACAATAAAATTCAATTTATTTGATAATAAAAATTTAATTTTTTAATTATTAATAGTGATTATAATATATTAAAATATTTAATCGAGTTCCACAAATTGAAATTCAAAACAATTGCAAGGATGAAATGAGTTTGAAAGCATTGTTAAAATTATGCTGACAAGGCAGTGTGAATCACCTTTTGCAGTTGCATTCCAATTATTTGATTTATTATTGCAATTGCTTGTCAATTATTGTCAGATCCGTAATTGTTTGATTAAACCAATACAAATAATAAATAATATAATTGATTTTGGATAAGATTTCGATTTATATTGTAAAATATATGATCAAACTTAAATAAACTAAACGTGTCTGTTTGATAGTTTGCATTGGATGTCTTTCTTATGCGTAATGTTGTTATTAATTTAAATCTTAAAAGTGTATTTAATATTGCTTAATATAAGAGAATAATTGAAAAACATGTTTTGATTATCAATTATCTAAGAGAAAGATTGGTGGCTAAAATATGTTAATAGCTAGAACTGATGTATTTGAAATAGAGTTGATTTTATTTGAATAGATGATTAATTGAAAATTCTTCAAAGCTAATTATACCTTTGACTATAGCTTTTCCAATATTGTTTAATCTCATTTATTTTTCTGCAATTTATTTTTGAGAATTAATTTTAGTTTCAATTTTAACAATCCCTTAATCTCAATTACTTGTTTTACGAAATAAATTCATAAGTTCTTTAGAATTCGACTCTACTCATCGTTATCACAATTTAATATTTAAGGCTTAATTATATAAAAAATTTTGAATTATGCACTTTATCACAATTATATTTAATTCTTTAAGAATTTGAATTTAATTTTATGAACTTTTATTCTCGTAACAAATCTAATTTCGGTATCGTTAAACCACCCTCAGAACCTAATTGACCATGACGCGGATTACCTAATCATTTTGATATGTTATCAAATTGAGTTTGATTAAGTAATCCATATTAGCTAGATTCAGAGTGTCGTTCAATGATACAGAGACTAAATTTGTTACAAAAATAGAATTGAAAATAATTGTAATAAAATGTAAATTTTAGGATTTTTTATGTAATTAAGCCAATATTTAAATAGTAGGTGATTCAATTTTATTTGTTTTGACTTCCAATAGAGAAGCTCTGCCCAACACTTCCAAATGGAGCTAACGTTGTAGTTAGCTGCATTGGGAGAGGGGATAAGGATGTTCATCACTTTGTGATAATAATGTTTTGCTACCATGCTGATGTTCTTGCAACCACTGGATGATTTGATCTTTGCTGGGTGTGCTGATTTATGTCAGTAGAGAAAAAGTCTTCTGGGCTTATAATCAAAATAATGTTTTAATAACGTGATTGTCTTCCTACCATGGTTCTTAAACTCAATTTGGCGTTCAAAACTACCAAGGTTGAGAGTCGTATATTAAAGATCCAATCGAGGTTGAAACCGACTTGAATAGAAAAAAAAATTTAGGTTAATTGTCCAGCACTAATTTGGTGGCTGTTGGTGTCAGTTGTGATCAGATAGTGGTGTGAGTGATGCTACATGCTAGGGATTGGCAATTTATCTTCGATCCGTGGTATTCCGTCCTGATCCCGCTCCGAATGAGACAAATTTTTCATCTAATATATGTCCCGCCATGATTCTAAAGTTTTTTTTTTGTAACAGGAGACAGTATATATGATCATCACTCCAGTAATTTTATTTATATTTATACATATAATATTTATTTATATTTTAATATAATTGATAAATTTAAAAATAATAAAATAAGAATATAGTATTTATTTAAAGTAAAAAATATTTTCTATTTAAAAATTATATAATTAACTAATTAATTAAAATAAAAAATAATTTTAAATATTGAAAAAAAAATATATTATAAAAATCGGCAATCGGATCAGGTCGAGGATCGTTCCTATCGAATGCGGAAATGGGAACAAAAAAAATTTTCGGATCTAGGATTGGGCGAGAGTTTTAGGGAAGAGAAAATTCACTCCAAACTTGTCTCGTTGCCACTCTTACTTCTTTTTCTGTGTTGGGTAGATTTTAAATATACTCTAGTTTGAGTGTTAATAGTTTGATTTGTTTTAAGGAGTTGTATTTAGAGGTTTAAGTGATAAGTTTTCGATATGATTTTCTGATTTTTCAACAAATCCAATTTAAAAGAAATATTACAATGTTATAAAGGGAGTTTTTGATTGTGGATATGCCTATGAATGCCTTAAACCTAGAATTACTCTAGATCTAATACATTTGCATATTTCTCTTTGCTACTCTTGAGATCTGACCAAGCTTTTTCCTGAGTTTACAGAATATTCTTATAAAACTATATGTTTGTGCTTATTGGATTGTAATTTTTTTATAATTTGTTCTCAATGTGTATTTTTTTTTCCAGTGTTTCTTCTATTCAATGAATCATATATTGTATTGTAAGGATTTTTCTCCTGTCTCAAATTTTGAATGCATATTCATATTTGATCAATATGTGAGTATTTGGGATTACTGATCCTAAAACAAAATTTTAACTTTTTTTAATTTAATTGGCTGATTTTAAAAATTTTTATAAATTATTTTTTCCAAATTTATTTTAAATATATATATATATATATTTATCTATCTCTATTAAAGCTAATTTTTAAAACTATAAAAAGATTAAAAATACCAAATTTTTTCTGAAATTCATTTCCAAAGGTGCTATATATATATATACATATATATATATATTATCTCGTGATTTGATTCTTCTACAAGCGACCTTAGAGCGGCGGGTCACCACGTGCGTGTGTTTGTATACCGCTTTCAATTTTGTACTACTAATCACGTGAAATTCTTAATTTTATAAGAATGGTAATATATACGTGATCTATTGATACAAATTAATTAATGTTTAATTGAGATTAGGCATGCAGTTTGCATATATATATAAAATAAAGCCCATGTTGGAAAACACAGTAGCAACTACACTGTCTTTCCATTTCCGCTCCTTAATAATCAAAACGGCGCGTTTGGAAAGACTCTGTACATTTGCACCAAATCGCCTCAAAACGACGCCGTATTAGTTCCCTAAATGAACATAATGCCTCGTTTTGGTGGGGCGGTGTCTGGTGGCTGCGCGGTTAAGTAGAACGACGCTGTTTCCATGTTTGTCTCCGAAGCAACAAGTTCCTTTTGGTTTTATTGTGGTGCTACTATTCGAGACAAAAGATAAACAATCCGCCACCCAATTGGAGCAATCTACAGAAGGAGCGGAAGCCGCATAATGGTGGCCAGCACCATCGACGACAACTCAGGCTCAGAAGATCGAAATAATTTAGAAAATCAAATAAAGTTTTAGGGAAGAAGTGAGTTTGTTTTGAAATTTGAGAAGGTAAACGAATGAAGAGTCGAGGCTGATAAAAAGCAGGGGAGAGAGAGGTTATTTAAAAATGAAATAGCAATACTTATGAAAGGCATATTGGTGCACATAGCTGCTGAGTCATATATACACGTATCAAGCTAATAGGATCTTAAATTTTTGAAGGCTGAGATTTTCTTAATTTTCTTTTTTTTTTTAAAAAAAAATCTTTATTGAATAAATGACTTGAAATTTTGACAGAAATTAGTAGCACAACCACATTTGTTAATTTATATATAATAATTTTAATCAAATTATACATATAATGAATTGATTTGACTTTTTTAACTATCAAATAATTAAAATTTTTCGATGAACTTGATTATTATAATTTTAAATTAATTTGTTTTCAATATATTGAATCTTTAGCATCTCAATAATATTAAATTATTAAATCAATTAAATATAATTCCAATTAGTCTTTGTTTGCATATGAAAACAGTTAACATTCAAATAATAATAGCTAATAGAAAATTTTTAAGTTAAGAAATTAAATTAATTTAAAATTGAGAACTTATACTAAAAGAGTTAATTAAATAAGTTTTTAAATGATAAATTTAATTATATAAATTTATAAAATTCAAATAAATATGTTTTGAATAATTAGATTTATTACAAATTGGTAAAAAAGTCACTATCAATTTAATACTAAAATGGGCTCTTATAAAGATTTTTTTATTACAATACTTAAGTGAAAGATAATGATATTATGTGTATCTCATAATTGAATCCAAATTAAATCAATACAACATTACTCTTTCGGTTTGTCTTTTTATTGCATAAAAAAACATATTGAAACGAAAATAAACAAATATAATCCATCTCTTGATAAATATTTTGTTTAACTACTAAAAAGTTAGAAGATTATGATATATAGAAATCTCTATTTTTTTTTTTCCATTAGAAAAAAATATCTTCCATTGATTATTTGACTAAAATTATATCCATAGTTGCATGTTTAGATAAAATAAAATCACAATAACAATAATTTATTCTCCCGACATAATACTTGCATTCACATTATAATTGGAGCCATATCATAATTGAGCCACACCATAATTAATAGATATTGTCCAATATTATAGAATTATATAGACAGTTAAATGTTTGACAAAATAAAAACACAGTAAAAATAATAATTCGAGAAAAAGTTAAAAAAATTAAATTTTAAAGATTAATAATTAAGAGATAATAAAGTTTAGCTCACATAATATCCGACACAACGCGAAAGTAATATACTAGTTAAGATTTAAGATCTCTCCTTGGAGGGGGAAAAAAAAAAAACCGCAATTGAAATCCTTGATGCACAGCAAGATTTATGCATATACCAAGAATAGTACTTGTAGGAGAAAGATTAGGCATGCAAGAACTATAACGAGTACAGCAACATTCACTTGATAGCATTTATAACTATGAATACATAACACAAGTTCAATAACTGTCCGAAAATAAATAGTTAGCAAGCAAACCAAAACCAAGTTTCCTTCGGCAGCTGCTTTAGTTCATCCATTTACAGCCATCACCATCTGTTTGGAAATCCAATCAAAGGGTTCTGCTGGATCTGCCGCAAATATAAGTGAACTTGTGCTGTACTAGCTCGCAGATTTCATCTTCCTAATAAGTGAACTTTCACAGGCATTTCACACTAAATACGTCCTGTAACAGTAATTACTTTGCTGGGGTTGTTTTTATTCTCAGATCGTGGCAACACCGCACAGAGACGTTATTCTTCAACAACATTCACAAGTTCATATTCAATAAGTGATAGGTTGTTATCTTCCTTCACAGTGAAACTCGCAGGTTCAGACACTTCAACACGGCCCCACTTGTCCACAGCCAGTCTCATTGATCCTTTAAACATATCAATTTTGGCATTGCGAAGTGTTACAGTAGTTCCCTCTTTCATCAAGTCCACTGAACAAGATGAGAATATAAAAATGTTAACCAAATCCAAGACCTCAAAACAACATTTTTATTTAAAACAACTATTCTATATTAAACACCTCAAGCTACTTCAAGTAATCCAATAAAAAACCTCAAAAATTACAACCAATGAACCACCGACATGCATAAGTACTGCTATATTTCTGCTTCCCACCATTTAATCTATACAAGGTATTAGCTAATACAGAGCAAACAAGGATTTATCCCATTGATGCATATAACAACAGCCCTTGCTAAATAAAGAATGTACCCGGCTAGTGTATCTTCTGATTAAATTCTGTAAACTGCTCAGATGATAATAATGAGAACTAACCATGAGCTTTAATGCTAAAAGAATTTTGCTTTTTGTTATCGCGGGACTTTAATAGTCCCATGAAGGTCATTACTTATAACGGTTGAGGGAAAAAAAAAACTTGATAAAAAAAAAGCCTGAGTTTATGCCAAATGCCTATTTATCAAAATAATCTGATCCATGCTACAGAAGGCATGCGAAAGAAATTCACAAAATCATAATTAAATGTTGGAATAACATAAAATTCAATTGATTTTGAATCTCCTAATCAACACAAATTGATGAACAAAAAACAGCTATAATATTTGAAGCAAACCAAGACCAATAAGTTTAACATAAGAAATATACAGATTGCTCAATTACCCTTCAGATAACATCTACTAACTAATCTGCATTAACCTCAAAACAAACACAGGGCTGAGAAAAACATAGTACCTTGATCATTTCTAGCAGTAAAGATAATCATTCCTGTCTCATCTCCTACCAAACATTCAGCAATTCGCATTTGGCGTATTTGAGGACCATCAGCACGACCCTTCTGCAAGACCATCTTCGTGCTAACAACCTTCACAGTGAGAGTATGCCCGCTAGTGCCTGGGCGGAGCTGGTCAACCTTGGTGAATACAGGCTTCCTCAATCCAGGTTTTGAATCTGCCATTTTTGTAAAACCTATATAAACAACATAAATAAACTTTTAGCTGAAGGACGTCATAAATTAAAAAAGAAAAAGAATACAAAAAAGCCAACATACGGAAAGAAAAAGTCAATAATCACGCAACTAAACCTTTCAAAAACAGAAAAACAAATTATCTTTCTTGTTACAAAACTTATCAAAAAAATAATTTGGCATGATAAGCTATCGATTACACTGGTGGAACTGGAAAACATCTTTTCATCTATAAATCAATTCAACATTTTCCTTTCCAATTATGACAAACAAAATATTCCCAACAAATTTATAACAATTCAGATAGCCAAAAAAAAAAAAAAAATCAAATTTAATACCAGCTTGGCATTTTATTGAAACAAATAAACATAAAAAACGACTCCAATTTCCAATCACACAACGCGTATGAGCAAATACAAAGAATTCGAACATAAAAAAATTATAAGCTAAAAAAACAAGCAAATAAATATACACGAATTGGCATCCAATAACACGAAATTATTTAGTAGATCATCGTCATTTACAGTAAATCCTAAATTTCATTGTCCAGGAAACAGATCAAAAGGGCAGCAAGAATCCATAATAATATTAATAAGCAATATCACAGATTAAAATCGTGCCCTTCAAACTTATCAGAGTTTGAGATCATGAAACTAAAATACGAATAGAGAATGAGAAATTGAAGAATCTAGGGTTTGGTATTTTACCTTTTTGAAAGAGAAATTGGGAATTGGAGAGAGATCTGACAGAGAGATGAAGAAACGTAGGCGTAAGAAGTGGAATCCTCAGAGTGAGCGAGTGAATAGGGACCGCTGATCTTTGATTGGGCAAACAAGTGATCTGCACGTGACTATCACTATAGAGGTGGATTCTTGTTTGGCAGCTCGTCTTTCTTATTTCTCCAACTATTATCGGTTTATCCTACCCTAGAATAGTGAATATTTTCTTTAGCCAATAACCTAAAATGCTACTAAAATATAGTAATTACGCTTTACTTTTTATTTATAAAAAATTAATATCTAAATCTTATAATTTTTTTAATAATCCTAAAATAATTATAATTATGTATTGGCTAATAATCCGGTGTCAATTGTTATGAATTTTATATACATACAAAAAAAACTTATCAATAACATTATTTTATAATTACAATATATTATTAATCATTTAAAATTATTTTAAAATTTCTTTTTTAAGTGAAAAATAGAACCTCAAAAAAGCAAGAATAATATTAAAAGAGATGAACAACCATGATCTATATAATAATAAATTTATCATATAATTGAAAGAAAATTAAAAAAAATATTGGAATAAATTTCCATTTTTCAATAATAAATTGATACAAATGTAACTTAAATCAAATTATAATATTTTTTTTAAACATAGAAAATATATAATTAAAATTTTTGAAAGAAGATAAATGTAAGTAACATTTTTTACGTACACTTTTCATTATATAATTCTAATATAAAAGAAATATATCTTTTTATTTATAAAATATTATCCGTTTTTATAATAAAAAAATATATTTACTTATTAGAAATATATAATAAAAAGTGTGTAAAATAGTATTAACGTCACTCCTCATTCGACGGAATATTTCAATCATTGCGGCAATGAGAGCCTTGTTGGTGTCCACGGTTGTCTTCATTAGCTTCTTTACTACCGTCCTTGGGATCTGTTTGGCATTTCGGTAAATTTTACAAACGGTCTTTTAATTATATAACTTATAATAATTTAGTATTTAAAAAATTATTTTAATATAAATGTATCTCAATTATATAAATTATAACAATTTTATACTTTAAAAATTATTTATAATACAAAAGTATCTCAAATTTTATTTTGTAACTAAATAGTATTTATATCTTCAACTATTAGGGTTCATTTAGTATTGTGTTTGAAAAAATACTTTTCGGAAAAAAATTTGTGTTTTTAACTTTTTTGAATTTTAAAATATATTTTTGGTAAATACAGATAAATAGATATTTTTTCTATAAGCATATTTGAAAAAAAAAATTATAAAAATTAAAAAAAAAATTAGTCAATTAAATTGAAAAAATTGAAAATATGCTTTTGAAACATTTAACAACATTATCAAATACTACTTAGTCTTTTTAACAAAAGTATAACATAAAATATCTAGATAAATTTTAATAAAATCAGATGTGAATATTATACCCAATTTTATTTTTATTAAAATTTATCTGATGTATATCACACTTATGTTAGAGAAACTAACAGTTAAAGACGGAAGTACTATTTAGTTATAAAATAAAAGTTGAGATACTTTTGTATTACAAATAATTTTTGAGATGCTGAATTGTTACCATTTACATAATTGAGGTATATTTGTGTTACAAATAATTTTTCAGACATCGAATTGTTACGAGTTATATAATTGGAAGACCGTGAGTGAAATTTACTATGTTCTTGCCGATGTTTGTTTTCAGGTCTTTCACAAGGATTAAGTACTCCTGGATTCAGAGCATTTGAATCCCCCTCTACTTGATTAACCAGGATCATGCTAATCAAGCCCAAACACAACACCAATTTTCCCAAGGATAACGCCATTCTTACAATTTTTTTTTTTTTTTAATTTTTCCTTTTCTTCTGTTGTGTATTGATGATATATGGTTGATTCTTTTTATAGCTTTTTAGTTTGACTATTTTTTGATAAATTGCTATTGAATGTATGGTTGCTGTTAATATTTATTTTGGGAATATATATAATTAGTTGGCATGAATTCGAATTATTATTATTTTGGTTAAAAGGAAAAACAAATACAATTGAATTTTTAGTTAATTTTTCAAATTAATAGAGATATACTTTTACAGTTTTACCATAAACTAAAATAGCATATTATACAAATTATTTTCCATGGAGATGTAAATAGAAAGAAGTAAATATTATACAAATTATGTGCAACTTTGAAAGATTTCGGAGAGGTTTTATCGGAATCCCTCATGACATGTGATTGCTATCTTAATGAGGAAGAAGATATTGCCCACACTTTCAAGAGCTGCCCCATGGCAGCTCAGATTTGATAAGTTTTTAGCTCATTTTCTTACGTTTTCGATATCAATACGTTTCCAACACCGACATAAAATGTTTTGGATGTATTTTGTAATTTTTAAAAAATTAAATTAAAAACATTTTTTCTCTTTTTAGAGAACACAAAACCTCTATTTGATACTAATCATTACTCAATAAATTTGATTATATGTCATTTTTGTTAAATTTTATATGAAAATAATAACTTAAAATAATATTTTTAAATTTATCTCTATATTTTTAATATTTATACATTTCCTCCTATGTCCGCATTTTAATATTTTTATAAATGTCGTTTCAAGCTGGCCGCCGACTTAGTTTCAAGTAATGGTTCATTTCCAAACTTATGAGTAATAAGAAAGGGAAAGGAAAGACGAGATGGGCTGATCATTTTGCCATTATTATATGGTGGCTTTGGAAGAGGTGATGTGGGAAGGTTTTTGGAAATAAGGTAATTTCTTTGAACAAAAAAGTTGAGTGGCTTAAGTCCTATAAGAAGCAAGTTGAGTGGACGATGGACAACCAGCAAATTATGATTCATGTCAAGTATAAGGAGGCCATGATCATCTGGAATCCCCCCCTTCGACTGGTGTCTTTAAGTTTAACACTGATGGCAGCAGCAAAGCAACTGGAACTGTTGCTGGGGGAGGTGGTGCAATCCGGAATGGCAATGGTCATTGGATAGGAGGTTTTATGATCCATATTGGTGTTTGTGATGGCATTGGAGCGGAAATTTGGGCAGTGTATCAAGGCCTATTGTTGGCTTGGGAGAAATGAATTCGGGAGCTTGAAGTTGAATCGGACTCGTCTACTCCGGTTAGCTGGCTTAACAAGCAGTCTGAGTGCAAAAGCATTCATGCTAACCTGGTAGACGCTTGGTCTGATGAGACAATGGAAAGTGCAGGTGTTTCATATTTTTCGTGAAGTTAACCAAGTAGCTGATTATCTTGCAAATTTGGCCCTCAAGAAGCCTATTGGCAGCCATGTGTGTGATGTTGCTCCCCCTGAGATAAATGATCTTCTGCATTTGGATGTTCTCGGCATGGCTTTGGCTACGATGCATAATGGATACTACCACCTAGCCTTTTTTGTTGTGGTGGCCTTTATTTATTTATTTTTCTGGCCCTGATTATTATGTGAAAAAGGATTAATCCCTTGACCATGATTTATTTATTATGTGAATTGAGTTTTTTTTTTACAAGAAAAAAAAAACTCAATTCACATATATTATAAGTATGAATTTGATTATAAAATTAATGTTTTTTGTTACAATAATAAGTAATTATTTTGATTTATAAATAAATATAAACCGAATTTAATTTTTTTTGTTATAAAAAGTAATAAACTTGAATTACTTTCAATGTACTTACAAAAATAAGAAAATGTTGGTAAATTATAATAAGAAATGCAATTGAAATAATATATGTTTACTCAATTTTATGTTTCGAGAAGGATTAGAAATGCAATTGAAATAATATATGTTGTAATTAATATATAGGCCATGTCTTTTACATTTATGTTATAGTGTCCGGAAAAAAAAAATATCATTTAACATTTCTCTGTGCAGAAAATACAAAGGGTATATTGTTATGAAATCAATGCTATAGTTCAACGGGAAAAATTTGGATAGATAAAGAAAAATTCATTAAATTTTATTATTTATATTTTCTACTGTTTAATAATGGCTTAAATCATATGCAGTATTTCTAATTTGTCCTTTTTTTTTTCTTGTTCTCTTCATTAGTTTTGGTCATATTTAGTACTTTTTAAACATTATTTTGAGTCTTATTATCATCTTAAAAATTTTAAATATGATATATGCGCTATAATTTGCTGTCGTAGCAGTCAAATTGTAAATTAAAAAGAATTATTATCTCGTCAATAAAATGTGGAACTATATCTTTTTTCAAATTTCATATACATTAATATGGTAAAAAAATAATAATATTCCGGAGGAAAATATGAATAGAAAACTGGTCTACTTAAGAGATGAATTTATTCTGAAATATTATTGAAAAAAGAAAATCATATTGATTTTAGAGTCTAATTGATAAAACCAACATAATTTGTAAATAACAAATTGAGCAACCGGATACTACAAAATTTCTTTGATCAAGCTCTTTATCATCATCATCATCATCATCATCGAGGTTGTATCTATATTAATAAATCTTCTATTGTGGATTACAAGAAAATAATAAAAATAGAGCACTTTTTATAAGATTTTGAATATCTATTATAACTATAAGAATACAATCATACAAGTAATTAATATGACTTAATGAATTAATGCATTCTTTATGTAAATATTTTTATATTTGTGATTGAACGAGTATGATTAATTCAATATTCGAATAAAATGATAAGAAAAAGGTAGAAAAAACACGAATCATGTGTTCCACACAGTATTCTTGAGATAAATTTGTCCATTACCAACTGTGTTTAAGAAAACTGTCATTTGTCTCCCAAAATACAACTGATATCAAGTAAATATTGAACACACAATTATTACTTTACATCGAACCGATTATATGTTTTTCTTTATCATTATAAGAAGAGAATGGAAAAAGAAGATTTTTCCAAAAAGAGCAAAAATCCAACACTCTTATTTATACTAGATGGAGGAAATATGAGATTAATATTTTTAAATGCCACCAATAATACTTTTGTAAGGTTCAAATAATTGTGAATTTAATTTTTAAAATATCAAATATAAAAATTGGATTTGGTCCGGATTATGAGATTTCGGCCCTACATTTGTGCACCCACTCATCGGCCTACTTAAATTTGCGTGAAAAAGCCTTCCATACTACTTTCTTACTTACGTAAGAATGCATCTTATTATATAAATATAAGTCCAATTTTATATTTTAATAATATGGAACAACTCTCACTTTTACTTTTTCTCTTTATATCTCCTGAATAAAGAATTTACTTTGAACTTCAATTTTTATTCACATATTCTCCATTTTGATCATAAAAATACACTAATTCATAGTTCTCATATCAAGGAACACATATTCGGGTATTTCTCCTAAAATCGAGTTGTAGAATCCATTAAAATTACCCTATCAAAATAGTTCATAATCACAAATTTTCCAATATATATATATATATACACACACTAGTTCTTTATTATAATTTATTTCCAATACAATTTTAATATTATACACCGTATTATTGCAAATTTTTTGAGTAAAAAAGACTAAAGAAAAGCAAAATTGCTTTAAGGGAAGTAAAATAGTTCAATTCAGATCTAAATTTTAGAATAAATGGGAAGCAATATTTAAAATTCAAATTACTATATGTATAAATTTAAGAAAAAAATTTGTATTGATTAATTTCATCAATCAATTATTATATAAAATAGTAATTTTGTTTAAAGGGAGATTTGAGAAACATTCATTATAATTAGGCTCATTCAATGATACGTACGCCTGACAAATAACTCAGATTGTAAGATATTTATCTAATGGTTGAAATTATAAATTAATAAACGGTTCAAATAAAGTGTATGTTCATCCAATAGTTTATATGCATGCGTATCGATATGTCGGTGTACCATAGAAGAATGCTTATAATAATAATAATAATAATAATAATAGAAAACAAATAGAGAATATATATCAAACACAAGCAACTTCATTTAAAAAAAATATAAATAAATTAATATAAAATTATTTCAATTTAATTAATGTCTCAAATTCGAATTTTGAATATAAACTGCCTTAAAATTATTAAGAAAGTACTCCGTTGTCTTTTAAAATTCTAGCCAACACGCCAAATTAAAACGCAAACAACTTTACAAGTTTATAATAACCAACTGCAGTTGAATTCCATATATATATATATATATATATATATATATATATATATATATATCACACTATTTATTTTGCTACAGTAATAAATTTATTTGTAAATCAAATCAAAATTAAAAAAAAAAAATTGTATTTTATAAATGAATGGAATTACTGCGGCATCGCTTCATCTTAAGGCATCCACGGTTCTCAGGATTAGCTTCTTGAGGAGGCGCGTGAGGATTGCGCTGGCAACCGGGCAGCTGGTAGTTTGATCTAACACAAGAATCAACGACGCCTGGGTTCAGAACTTTGGTGGCTTCCGCCTCATGAACCAACACCATGCAAATCATAGCCATACATACCAAAAATGGCTTCACCTTTAATGAACCCATTTTGGTTTGTTGCAGCTATGTTTATTACTTTCATACTCCTCCCCCCTTCCTTATATACTATTTGTTTTGCTTCTAATTTTGCCACTTTACTTTACTTAAATTAGTCACCCACCACATCATCACCCTCCATTGTTTGTTTACTTCATATTTTTTTGCTTTTTGGTTTTATATATAGGTTAGCATTTGTTGTAATTTATATCCAACAAAAATTTCATTTCTGTTTTATTTTTTAAACCAAATGCATACTGATCTGTTTTACAGTCTGGAATAATCATATTTGAAACTTAATTTCAGTTAAGGTCTCTATTTCTTTCTAAGTATATGTTCAATGAGGGTTTAAATTTAAGGGCTCTCTCAAGCAAATTTAATTTATATTGCCAACTAAGTCACATCTATTGAATTTGTTTTTAATTTATTAGGAGGCTAATAGACAATAAATTACATAATATAAATAGTTATCTTTTTATATTTTAAATTTTTTTCAATATTAATAGATGCTGACAAGAAGATTCAAACTTAAAATCTATCACAATTTTCAAGTGAAAATACTAATAATGTAATTCTTTCGTTATTTCTAAATAATATTTGCTTAAATCGATTCTATAAATTTATTTACAGACTAAATATATTGAAATTGCTTTAATCAATCTATAAATTATAAATAAAACCTTTGGAATTTGAATGAAAACAATTACCAATTCACCAAAGGTTGTAGATTTTTTCTTTTTTTTTTTTTTAATTTCAAAAAGCTATAAAAGCGCATATTGCAAATTGAAGAGATAAGCATTTTACAGTTGGAGACATGGAAACCACAATCACAAACCCCAAACTCAGAACCTTCCACAGTCTCACTCCCAACCTCTCACCACAATTGTCTCCCACATTTTCCCTCACTTTCCTGGAAAATAGTAGAAAGAAACTCACCTCTCTTAAGCAATCTACTTCACTCTCCCGTCTTTCTCTAAGAGTTTCTGCAAGTTCCCAATCAGCCCCTGTTGCCGCTCAAGCCACCAATACTTCCTCCATACCCTCTGCAATGAAGGCCTGGGCCTATGGAGAATATGGGGGAGTGGATGTTTTGAAGTTTGATGATAAAGTTTCAGTCCCCGAAGTGAAAGAGGATCAGGTTCTGATCAAGGTCATTGCTGTTGCTCTTAACCCAGTTGATGCTAAGAGAAGACAGGGCAAGTTCAAGGCCACTGATTCTCCTCTTCCGGTACCCCATTTTCATTTTTTATTTTATCTATCAAATAAATAGCAATCAATTTTTAACTGTTTGGTTGCTGGGAAAATGTGACCTGAATTAAAATTCTGTTAATAAATAAAGCATTTTGGTGAGTTTACCTTATTAATTCTGATTTATAAATTTTTGGCTATAGACTGTTCCAGGATATGATGTTGCTGGCGTGGTAGTAAAGGTTGGAAGTCAAGTGAAGGAACTGAAGGAAGGGGATGAAGTATATGGTGATATAAACGAAAAAGCATTAGAAGGGCCTAAACAATTTGGCTCATTGGCAGAATATACTGCTGTTGAAGAGAAGTTATTGGCATTGAAACCCAAAAATCTGGATTTTGTACAGGCTGCTGCACTCCCTCTTGCCATTGAGACAGCATACGAGGGTCTAGAGAGAACTGGGTTTTCTGCTGGTAAATCTATTCTTGTTCTGAATGGTTCTGGCGGTGTTGGGAGCTTAGTCATTCAGGTATGCAGTTGCAACCATTTGTGAATTAGTTTCTGGGTTACTTATTCCGCAGTTTTTCAAAGAAAAATCAGTACTTTGTCTAGATCCATTAATAGATTTTGATACAAGATTCTTACTTGATTTGGTGTTTTATTACTTTCAGAATGATAAGTTTTAGCGCCTCCTATTTTCAGTTTTCTTATTTGAGTTTATATGTTTCCCTATAAAGCTATTGTATGCTTTCGTAGATGTTCCTTATAAATCTTGTATAGTTTTCTTATTTATTTTATTGTGACTTTTTTCTTCTCTCAAGCTTCTGTCTTTAGCTTTCCTCAATTTGCATTTCATGGTTAAACTTGTTAGTCTGTCAAGTGTCAAATATTACTGCATCTTCATGTGGCTGATGTGTTGATCTTTGGGGGATGAAACCAAAAGTGAAAGTGCAGTTTCATTATAAACAAAGAAAATTGAAACTCTATCTTGATAAGAATTTAGATCTGGATTTGTGCTGCCAAATACTAACTTCGAGTTCTTTGAATATTATGTCATTGTAGTAGAAGTTGAAAACTCAATAATTTTAAAGCAACAGAGACAAATATGTCAATGTTGATAATGTTTAATTGGTGCAGCTCGCAAAACATGTTTTTGGTGCTTCTAGAATTGCAGCAACCTCTAGCACTAGAAATTTGGAACTGTTAAAGAGTTTGGGTGCTGATTTGGCTATTGATTACACTAAGGAGAACTTCGAAGATTTGCCAGAAAAGTTTGACGTTGTCTATGATGCCATCGGTAAGTTTCTATGCTAATTTCTTGTTTCTGAACTTTCTGGACCGCATTAGATTTCTTTCTATCACAAGAAGCTCTACTCATAACAAAGAAACATATTAGATATGTAACTGGAGAAAATTATCTAAAGAAATTCAGAGTAGATTTCGTGAAAAGGTTCACAAACTGGAAAAACTACTGAATAAATTAAGTTGATGACTTTGTGCATATCGAATGTATTTCATATGATGGTATCAGTCATTGCTGATGAAACAATAACTCTGTTCTTGCTTCTTCATGGCAGGTCAATGTGATCGAGCAGTGAAGGCTGTGAAAGAAGGGGGCAGTGTAGTGGCCTTAACCGGTGCTGTTACACCGCCTGGTTTCAGATTTGTGGTCACTTCCAATGGAGAAGTTCTTAAGAAACTAAACCCATATTTAGAAAGTGGAAAGATAGTCCCAATTATTGATCCTAAAGGGCCATTCCCATTTTCCCAGGTTCCTGAAGCTTTTTCATACATTGAAACAAACCGAGCAACTGGCAAGGTAGTTATACACCCTGTTACATAAACAGAGCAACTGGCGAGGTAGTTATCAAGCTCCATTTTCTGGAAAATTTGCAATATATGTGAAGTTTATCATGTGAAATTCTCCTTTATATGTGAAACTTGATTGAAAAGCTAAAGAATTTGTCCTTTTTATTCAATCTCTGTTATTATTTCTCGGTTCTTGCTTCACCTAAATCTTCTTGGAAACGTCTACATCTCCTGTTGGGTTTGTGGAGTAGAAAGAAAGAAGATCTATGCCTCTCAAGTGCGCTAGCACTGCAATCAAAATACTTATGTTATGTAGGTTTTTTTGCACTTTCCCTTTTAATTTTTAACTAAGAGCATCACCATTCATCCATGAGATTGGATATGAATTATAAATAGTGGGTTCCAGTACCACTTTACTTAAATTTTAACTATATTTTCAAGTGCATTTTATCCGGATAATTTACATCAATTTCAATTTGCATGATTTAATTAATATTTTAATATATTATATTTATTATTAATAATTAAAATAAAATAGGATTTATTAGAATTTTTGTATTCAAATGAAATTCTCTTTCTTTTTTCTAACATTTGAAAGTTTACAAAAGTATAAGATATTAAAATATTTATAGAATTGAATTTGCAATCGTCACATAGACAATTGCAATCAGTAGCGGATAAATATGCTCTAAAAATATATCAATAATGTTTTTTATGTTTTATTTATATTTGAATGTAAGGATATAACTACTCAATGTAATTAAACATCCTACGAAACAAAAGACAATTAATTGAAGTTACCTCAATTGGCATAACAATTATAAACTAGTTTTGATGAGCATGAAATACCTTAAGTCCAATATCAAAATTCTCAAAAATGTAAAAATAAAAACAAAAGTTTTACAATTGAAATTGAATATGCTTAATTTCATCAAAGAAACAATAAGGTAAAATTATTGATATGCAGAGGAGAACCCTAATTATTCATCACCCTGTATCTGTCAGTATACTCATTAAGAAATTACAATACAAAATAAAATGAATTAAAAAATTAAATTAGCTTTTCAAGAATAATTGAAAAATTTTAATACAGATGTATATTCTTGCTAAACCCGTTTACACTGGTGAAAAATCCGATCCTGTGCGGCAAATAGGATTTTCGTTTATGCTCCTCCTTCAGTGCTCTAGTTTTAATGTAAAGCCGCTTGTGCGCCGACGTCGACGGCTTTTCACTGTTCTTCCCCTTCTTCGCCGCTGGTTTCTGCTTCTTTCCCGTCGCCTTTCCGCTTCTCTCAGCCTTGTATGTTTTTTCACTCGTTGTTGCAATTGTTATTGTTGAAGGATTGTGGTTATGGCTATGGTCGCCATGGTGCAAGAACACGAAAGCGTCCTTCCCGTAGCTGTTGCTTCTAAGTACCAATTCTCTGAATCTCCTCAGCTTTGAAAATCCTGTAGAATTGCTCTTTTTGCAAGCCTCAGGCGACGCCTCCATGGCTTTCCTTGTCCAAGCACAGTTCGGTCCTTCCGGTTCCTCCGCCTCCGAAGATGACGCAGACGAGGCGTGGCCACGCTCTTCCACAAGCAGCTTTTTCAACGGTGGACGGAGACCTAGATCGGAGGAGCTCTTACTTTCTGAATCATTGCCAATGAATAGAAGATCTCTGTTAAACAACGGATAAAACGGCCGGATCTGGCCGTTTTGGAAAATATCGTCTGCAGATATCGGTGATCCATCCGGACTCGTATAAACAAAACTAAACTCTTCTTCTTCCTCCTCCTCTTCGTGGAGTTTCTTGTTCTTTAAGCCCTCCAATTCATCAAAGGGCTCTTCATTCACATTCAATTTAAACATAAATTCATCCCCAATTTTACCGATGACCTCCGCGATTTCGGAAACGGAAGAAGCAGAGCAAGAACTGAAACTTTGATTAACGGGCACAGCCGAACCCTCCTGCATTTCTCTAATCAACCATACACACACTCTCTCTTAAATTCGTCCAATCTGTATTTAAAATTTTCAATCAGAGATGCGATTCATGCGTTATTACGGTGATTGGGGGAAAGGGAGGGAAGTACAAGTTCCCTGAAAATCGGGTTAACTTTGGAGTTTAGCGTTTCAACTTTCGGTTTGTGAGGTTGGGTTGTGGCGGTGAATGTGTATACAAAGAACATAGAAGGCGCGTATTTAAAATTAGAAGCCGAAATGTCGGCCGATATATTTGCGAGACATGCATTTTGAATCTTAGACGGTTTCTGGACTAGAGAGAGAATATTCCGACATAAGAGGTTTAAGCAGTCATCAACATGGATGAATGTGATCACATTAATCAGAAGTTTCTGCCTTCTGCCATGAATATTGAGGTGAAAGCATATATTATACTTCAATGGCATAATTTTCCTTTTTCACCTTTCTATTTTGGTCCAAGACACAGTCAAACAATTTAAATCAAAAAAACAAAATTGTAAAAAATATACATCGACACATCAAATATGCGCACCGATTAAGGAAATATTATAATAAAATTTAAACTTTAAAAAGATAAAATTGAATAAAAACGAAATATAAAAATAAAATAGTAACAAAAAAAAAAAAAAAAAGACTTTCAAAAGTATGGGTGTCAAGAAAGCAGGTTCTAAAGTTTTAGATTTAGAATTGACTCTTTCCTCGTTAAACATTGGCAACAACATATTATAATACTATATATATATTATTTGGATAAGGTTGCCTCTTTGTATTGTCAACTATAAAATATGAATATGTTTGATCTATTGAGTCACAATTAAGAAAAATATTTATTTCAGTGTAAATAATCTTTTTAGTTATATAGTATGGACATTTATGTATAAATTAAATTAAATATTTATTTAGGCTCCGTTTATTTGAGAAAGATAATTTGTTTCTGAAAAATATTTTATTTTTTGTTATTTGATTGTACACATAAAATTTTAAGGAAATTATTTTCTAGTGTTTGATATATTTTGAAAAATATTATTTTCTTATGCATATAAAAATTTATTAAAATATTTAAAACTTCTCATAATTTAATATTTTTAATTTATAGCTATGAATAAAAGAAAAATACATAAAATAATAATTTTTTTTAAAAAAATTCTAGTAACCGATTACCGGTAGTGGCCGGAGGTAACTTGAAGTGATTTTCAGTAGTTAATATATTAATTAGTATATATTTAGTTAGTTTTAATATAAAAATTTTTATTTATATAAGTGTGTCAAGATCCGAAAAATGACTTCTCATTCTCAAAAGAAAAAATCATTTTCCTGAAAAATAACTTAGTTTTCCTTTTAACCAGAAAAATATTTTATATTGATCAATTTTTCTAAATATACCAAATATAGAAAAATCCATAAAATATTTTTTTGCTAAAACAAACGGAGCTTTAATGCAATATCTAAAATTTATTTCGGGAGTAAAAGACCAGTTGCAAAAGAAGAAAAGTTAAATTGTTCTTCTAATTAGCTATTTATTTATGACCAAACTCGGTCTATTAAGTTATACCTTAATTAGTTTATTCAATTACTTGGAACGTTGGATTTTAGCAAATGTTTTGACTTGTATATATTCATCATCAACTGACTTAATTTTTTTTTTTTTTTTGTGTCAAATCGGTTTAAAACATATTCTCATTCTCCCATGGGTTACTATACAGGCCCATCAAGAGGAAATTTTGAGGAGTACTTTTAAATTTTATTTATAAATTTTTTTTTTCATTTTTATCGAAATGATTTTTGTAATACCTCTTATCTATCATATACATCGTCGTATATCATATTGATAAATAGTGTTATAATTTACAAAAATCGATACCAAAATATTTATACTATTATATAAAATACTATAACATATTTTCGAGTAAAAGAAGATATAAAACAAGAATATATGCAATATAATATCAAATCG
The DNA here is from genome assembly GCA_949630135.1 of Balakata baccata. Lineage (NCBI taxonomy): Eukaryota > Viridiplantae > Streptophyta > Magnoliopsida > Malpighiales > Euphorbiaceae > Balakata > Balakata baccata. Next base: position 20,985 of record CATIWF010062632.1, read on the forward strand.
CTTCCTAATTACACTCTCATGTACATGAGTATTTAAACTTTTTATTTTATTTACATCACTAATACCATAATAACAAAATATATAAGAAAATGTCAATCCATTCGGAAATGGCTACCACTACTGCTCGGTTTCATACTGTAGGGTCCATTATCAGCGACTCTATATCTACAATATTTGTTTAATCTTCACTTTAAACCTGCGCAAGAGGAAAACAAACTTTCATGCTGAATTATACAACTCAATGGTATAATAATTTATAATAACAATCATTTATTGGAAAATATAAAATCATTCATCAATATAAATTCATTGTCATGCACATATATTAAATTATTATAGAATAATCACAGGGAAACGAGAGGTACATATTATTTCATGATCTCAGCAAACTCACCAAATCAAAAAAAAATAATGTGAATAAAATATATCGCATAGTCCTACGAAATCCACCAGACCAAATATATGTATCATACAACTATAGGAAACCCATCGAGCTATAAAATATAATATGTAGCCACAGAAAATCAACCGAACCAATAACTCCCTAGACTGTTGTTATCTATGTTAATATATAAGTTAAAATATCAAATTCTTGTTAAATACGAATTTCCGTAATATTTCTAACTATTTTATTATTCAAGAAAACAAAACACAAAAATATATATTTTGTCCTAATATTTACCATAAATAATTATTTCTCAATTTCTTATTCATCATATAAATCTATTTAAATCAAAATTTCATTAAAATCATATTTTAAGCATTTAATGGCTAAAATTATAAATTACTGTACATACCTCAACTATTATATGCCGATGTCTGCTGGCTCCTTTCTTTGGTCTGCTCTCAGTGCAGGTCTCGTAGATGCGCTTGAATAACAAATAATTTCTAATTAACTACAGAGTCATATTTAACATATATTCTATTGAAAATAAAACTTTTCAATTACTTATTGCTCTCTCATATATCATAATCTCATATCAATATTATTTTTCTTGTCACAAGCGTTTCACGTATAATCCGAAATTTCGGTTACTCCACACTCTTTCTGGTGTCACCAAAATTTTTCCAATATTATTTTAATTTTAATTTTTTAAGAAATTTTATTTTTCCTCCTCTAAACTATTTTTCTCCTTTTATTTTCATTTTCCCTTTTTTTTTCCAAAAATATATTTTTCCACTCAAAAATTCATATTAGTTCAACATATGCTTTAAAAATTCAAAATAAACTCCTATAATCACTTTAACCTTTTTTTTTTTTTTTTGCATTTTCTATCACTAATATCACCAAAATAATTTTCAATAAAATTTTCAATAATTAGGTTGAAAATCTAAAAATTCACTAAAATTTCTATTAAATATTTCATCCATTCCAAATACTCCATTTAACTTCATTTTCATCATTTTAAGGTACAAATTCTTCAGAATAATTTTTTTAAAATTCAGCCATAATTATGAAATTTTTTTTAAAATTTCTAAAAAATTATTTTCATTAATTTTTCACCATATCCATATTTTTCAAGTCTCATTCTACTCATTTTCTATTTTTATTTAATTTTTTCATAATTTTTCTACAAAGCCCTAACTCTTCCTTTTCACAAATTCAACATCAAATACACTACCAAACCAAAATTCATTCAAAACAATCATTTAAATCAACTTAAATCTATGGAAAATTGAAAGAAAAGTGAAAAAAATCTCACCTCTAATTTTCTTGAAATTTTTTGGCCAATAAATGATTTTCCTCCAAAAATATTTTCTTCACTGCTACTTAATTCTTTATACCTCCTTATGCTTGGATAATAGTAATTTGTGAGAGAAAATTGAAATAAATCAAGAGAAATAGCTGGTGGGCGTGCAAAGGGAGAAGAAGAAGAAGAAGAGTTGTGGAATTTTTTTCCATTTTTTACTTTATATACTTGATTAATACTTAATTAATCTTAATTAAACTTAATCCTTTATCCGATGGGTCAATTAAAATTAATCAAGAAGATATTTTGAATTTTATCCAAATTAATTCAAAATAATTTTGACTTTGAATTTTTTCAACCAAACTTTCCAATTTTTCAATATAGTACTTGAATAAATTTATTTTCTTAAATTCCTTATCACATATGACATTATCTCCTTAAATTGAACATACCGATATTCAAAAAAAAAATTTCTCTTCAAAATGGTTTTCCTAATTTTGCAAAACGACCACCGGTGCAAAATTAACGTTTTTGCGATTTAGTCATTTTTCTAAATCATGCCTGTAAAAATTCATTTAAAGTCCAATTTCTAAATTTTTAGTTTTAAAAATCTTAGAATTCAATTATGGTCACATTAGCATCATTGCGATAGTAAACGCATATCTCTAACTCTCAATAAAAAATCGGACTATAAATCTGCATTAGAATTATTATTTCTGCAAATCGAAGTTCTTAACTTTAAAAAATCTCCATATAACTTTACCTATGCCTTAAAATAATCTCTATATTTTGGTATATTTAACTCGAATTCTCACTGCCGGATTAAAATCTTGTATTTTCTACCTTGTCTATTGCCTTAATTTACATGCATACACGAAATCGCAACGTTTCATCAAATCAACTCAATATTCATATCAACCATCATATTATCATATTAAATTAGATTTCTCACAATTATATGTCCGTATTTAGACTCTAGTTGGTACGCCTCTATACTGTGGTATAAATGACAGCAATACGCATATACGGTCAAGGTCTAGATCGCAGATATGACAATTTTCATTTTTACTGAATTTTTAATTAGAGTTGGGAGAGTCTTCGTCTTCTACCAAAATTTCTCAGAATCCTCACTTTGGTGCTTCTTAATCGCTACCTTTGAGAATTTAAAGGATATGTATGATATCTCTCTAAAGCCTTGCATGCTTCGTACATTGTTGAAGGATGATGTCCGTTATGAGAAAAAGGCTATTGATAACCTATTAAAACCATCAAGGGTCGTCTCCACCATCCAAACTTTCGAGCTTTTATTCGAATCCTTCGCCACTTCCGTGGACTTCAAACTGATTGAAAGGTGGAAGTCTGCTATCAATGGTGTAATTATGGTCACTAATAGTTTTTTGTTTTTATGAGTAGTAACAGATGTGTTTATTAGTACCATGGAATTCCTAAGGGTATTCTCAAGAAATTCCTTTCAGAGAATTCCTTGAGAATCTTCAAGGTACCTCCAAGGTATGCTTAATGTATTCTCGAGGTATGCCCATAGAATTCCAAAAGTATATTTAAGGTATTCCTATGAAATTCCTCTTAGAAAATTCCTTGAGATTTCCCAAGATATACCTAAATTATTCCCAAAGTATAATCAAATTATTCTCAATATATTTCTAAGGTATACTCAAAGTATCCCCGATGTACATTTTGAAATATATACTAAACAATTTGTTGAGAATTTATGATATTTTGAATTTGATTAAATTATATTCTTCTTTAATGATTAACTCTTCTTGTTCTGTTTTTTTTTTGTTCTTTATTGGTGAAAATTGAACCAATATATGCTGAAAATATATCGTTTAGACATATTTTTGGATGATTTTAAGATTTAGATACCGTTGTAATTTTAGAAAGTTATTTTTCATAAAATTGAAAAAACTTTTAGCACCAGTAAAACTATAAAAAGATATCCGTCTTTTTTATTTTTTATATTTTTGTAAAATTCCCTTCGAACTGCTACACTAATGACTATATAGCAAGGCCCATGATCACTATAGTTAGTTGTGAACTATAGTTGCTGCATTTACTATTTGATTGAGAATGTTACTGTTATTCTTTTATGGAAAAAGTATTCTCCTTTTGATTCGGTTAACACAGGACAATATTCGCTAAGAAGCACATACTATGAGCTTAATTAATCATCCAAATATGTTTAGATCTCACTGATAATTGCTCTAAATCTTAAATAAATATAACTGTTTTATTCTGATTGACGCAGCGCAGCGTAAGGGGGGGGACATCTTATAATGGAAGGAAAAATCTTGTAATGAAATGGCGAAACGGTCTTTTAAAAAATAACTATATTTTTGTAATTTCAAAGGAGTGATGGCTAGAACATATCTACGTCTCCTCCTACAAAGTCTTAACATGCCCCTTAAACTCTTTAAGGGGGAGTGACTAGTCACCAATTGGACTAGTTGCTCAGATCAGATGCTTGATGGGCCCGTTTGCCTTATGGGTTGTCTCCCTAGCCACTTAAACGTTTTATAATGGTTTGACCATCTTTGTAATGCTAAATCAAATATAATGAAATACTAGCCCGATTTCTACTCATTTATGTGCCTTTTTTTGTGTGGTTATGCCTTTTTGATATGATGTCATGTTTATGTGATCGCTTGTTGTATTTGTGTGTTATCTTGATTACGCTATCATACCATGCTTGCAAATGTTATCGATTATTCGGTCGTTGGCCTGAATCTAACCCATGTCTCATCTTATATGCAGAATTAGCTAATAACCCTTGGCTGGCTTGCTTGAACGTGACCCAAGTGAGCGGCAAACGGTCCCAAATGCATGGGCCCATGACATTTGGTATTAGAACGGAAGTGATCTGGCTTTTACAACAGAAAGAAAAAGGGGAACATGGAAAAAACTTCCATGAGTCGCATCTGATCAAGCAATAAATTAGATGTAGTCAATGAGCTAGTTCACAAAAATTCCACCAAAGGTATGGATTTTGTTAGTGTCAATGATGTAGGGACAGGCGATGATAGATCAGGGAACCTAGAAGAGGCATTGAAGCAACTTGCTAGTTCCCATAAAATTCTTGAAGATGAAGTTGAGTCCCTATCTGGTGCTCACAAGACTCTTGAAGATAAAGTCGAATCCCTATCCAATGAAGCCCAAAAAGCATTCACCTCAATTCGTAATGAATTGGAGGAGACAAGGACTAAGATTAGCGTGTTGATGAAAACAGTTGAGAATATTGGCATTAACCATTGGAATCTGGGAAAATAAAGATCTCCAAGCCTAAGACTTACGACGGCATCAGGGATTCGAGGGAAGTGTAAAACTTTTTATTTGATCTCGATTCTTATTTTAAAGCTACCAAGATAAGCACGAATGAAAACAAGTTAAGGGTGGCTCCGATATATCTAGTTGGAGATGCCAAACTCTGCTGGCGGAGTCAAGTGGAAGAAATGAAAAATGGCAATAACACAATCTCCTTTTGGGAGGAATTCAAGAAGGAACTCAGAATGCAGTTTTGCCCCGAGAATGCGGCATAAACTCCTCTTTGCAAACTAAACAAATTACAACAAACTAGGCACATTCAGAAGTATGTGAGAAGCTTTCAAGCACTCATTTTGGACATACTAGATATGTTAGAGGCTGATAAATTTTTCAATTTTATAAAAGGGTTGAAACCTTGATCCAAGAATGAGTTATATCGGTGGGGAATCAAAGACCACCATACGGCCATCATTGCTGCGGAAAGTCTAGATGACTACTCGGAAAGCAACTCGAAGAGGACATTCACAGTTTCCCCAAGTTCAGATAATCGTTCAAACAAATGGAGTAGGTTCTCTACTAGGGGAGGAGAACGGACCAATCAATTTCTTGGAGGAAATGAGAGGCGAAGTTGGGGTCCAACTTCCGATAAGAAATTTAATGGCGGACCAGGACTTGAGAAAAAAGGCATTGACTTTCAGAATATTGCTCCTAGTTTCCAAAGCACAAAGAATCAGGGGGTCGGATCACAAAGTAGTGCTATAAAGCTCATCTCTTGCTTTCTTTGTGAGGGACCCTATAGAGTTGCTGAATACCCATATCGATGAGCTTTGAGTGCTCTACGCTCATTACAAAAGGAAGAGAGTAATGCCCAAAAGAAGACACTAGAGAGGCATCAATTATGGGGGCTCTAAAGTTCCTTGGAGCCATAAGCACCCAGGCGATCTCACAGAAGGACAAAATAAGAAAGGAGCTAATATATATAGATATGGTGATAAACGGGAAGTCTTGTAGGGCACTCGTCGATACTAGAGCAACAGATAATTTTATAATAGAGAAGGAAGCCACAAGACTGAAGCTTCAAGTTGGATGAGATGGGGGCAAGATTAAAGCTGTTAACTCGGCAGCCAAAGAGATTGTGGGCACCGCGACCATGATTCTAGTAAGAGTTGGCCCATGAATGGGGAATATCAATTTCACGGTGGCTCCCATGGATGATTTTGACATGGTATTAGGGATTGATTTCTTTAAAGAAAGTTTTGCTGTTCCCATGCCTACTACAAGTTATCTCAGCTTCCTTAATAGTAAGACACCTTGTGTGGTCCGATAACAATAAGCCCTATGAGTGAAAAGAAGATAATTTTGGTCTTCCAATTCAAGAAAGGGATCAAGCGGAAAGATCCTTCCTATATTGCTCTTCCCATTTTTAGGGAACCAGAAGGGGATGCGAGAGTTCCTAAACAAATTCAGCCAGTATTGAGGGAATATGCCGATATCATGCCAGACAAATTGCCTAAAACCTTGCCCCCACAAAGAGAGGTAGATCATGAGATTGAGTTGAAACCACCCGCCAGAGCCCCGTATAAAATGGCTTATCCTGAATTAGCTGAGTTGCGGAAACAGTTAGAAGAGCTTCTGGAGGCAGGATTCATTCGTCTGTTAAGGGCTCCAGTGTTGTTCCAAAAGAAACAAGATGGGAGTTTGAGATTGTATGTTGACTATATAGCTCTCAACAAGGTGACAGTAAGGAACAAGTACCCGATTCCTCTCATTACTGACTTGTTCGATCAATTGAGCCAGGCAAAATATTTCATGAAACTTGATTTACAGTCAGGCTATTATCAAGTCCGCATTAAGGAAGGGGACGAACCAAAAACCACATGTGTCACCCCGTACGACGCATTTGAATTTCTTGTTATGCCTTTTGGACTAACAAATGCTCCCGAATCAGGTTTTCCATGAATATCTAGACAAGTTCGTAGTGCTGTACCTGGATGATATTGTGGTTTACAGTGCCACCTTAGAAGAACATCGGGATCACCTACGCCTGGTTTTCAACAAGCTTAGAGAGAATTAACTTTTTCTCAAGTGGGAGAAATGTGCCTTCAAACAATGCAGCATCAAGTTTTTGGGCTATGTGGTGGAACAAGGCCGAATCCGCATGGATAAGGCCAAAATAGAGGCAATTCAGAGCTAAAAGACTCCAACTTATTTGACATAGCTCAGATCATTCTTGGAACTTATCAACTACTACAGACGATTTGTACAAGATTATTCTCAACAAATCTTGCTCCTCATAGAGTTGTTGAAGAATGGAAACCGACGGCAATGGAATCAATAATGTCATGATGCATTTGAGAATCTAAAGTAGAGACTACAATAAGAACCGGTGCTAGCCCTTCCTGATATGACAAAACCTTTTGAGGTACAAACAGATGCCTCAGACTTTGCATTAGGGGGAGTATTGATGCAAGAGAATCACTATGTCTCCTTCGAAAGTAGGAAGTTAAACGACACATAGCGACGATACACAGCGCAGGAAAATGAGTTATTAGCTGTAATTCATTGTCTTCGGGTGTGGAGACATTACTTGTTGGGGTCCAAGTTTATAGTCAAGACCGACAACACTGAGGTTAGCTATTTCTTAACACAGCCCAAATTAACTTCCAAGCAAGCTAGGTGGCAAGAGTTTCTGGCAGAGTTTGACCTAGTGTTCGAATATAAGACAGAAAGGTCCAACCGAGTGGTAGATGCACTAAGCAGAAAAGTGGAATTAGTAGTGGCAAGCCAATTGGCCCATCTCTCAAAGAGCTAAGTTACCACTTCATTGAGAGACCAGATCAAACTCAACCTTGACAAAGACCCACAAGCCATGGCGTTGGTAGAATTGGCCAAACAAGGAAAGACTAGGCAATTTTGGTGGGAAAATGATTTGTTATGGACAAGAAAGCAACAGTTATATGCGCCAAAAGCGGAATAATTGCGGAAACTACTACTGCAAGAGTGTCATGATACACTATGGGCAGGTCATCCAGGGTGGCATCGTACTTTCGCACTCTTACAACAGAATTATTATTGGCCCTAGGTGAAAGAATACGTACGGGAGTATACAAAAACTTACCTAGTTTGCCAACAACACAAAGAAGAAAGATAGAAACCGGTGGGATTATTACAACCTCTACCACTACCTCAACGCCTATGGGAAAGAGTCTCATTGGATTTCATCATAAGTTTGCCTAGAGTGGGGGAGTGTGACACGATCTTGGTGGTCATTGGCCGCTTCTCTAAGTATAGGACTTTCATTGCTATGCCAAAATACTGTTCAGCAGAAACAACAGTCCAAGCATTCTTCAAACATGTGGTCAATTATTGGGGTGTTCCCAAGAGCTGTGTCAGTAATAGAGACGGGCGATTTGTGGGGTCATTCTGATCAGAGTTATTCTGTCTCTTGGGATCCCAACTAGACATATCAATCGGTTATTATCCCCAAACTAATGGCCATATAGAAAGATTCAATAGCCTCTTAGAAGAGTATCTGTGACACTTCATCAATTCTAGCCAGAAGAATTGGCCATCTTTACTTAATGTGACCCAATTTTGTTTCAATTGCCAGAAGAGCTCCACTACTAACAAAAGTCCTTTTGAGATTGTTATAGGTCAGCAACCTCTGGTGCCCTACACTCTTGATGTACCATACAAAGGCAAGAACCCAAAGGCCTTCATTTTCACAAAAGAGTGGAAGCAGAATGAAAAGATTGCAAAAGCACATCTAGAGAAAGCCTCAAAGAGAATTAAGAAATGGGCTAATGAAAATCGACGACCTCAACAATTTCAAGTGGGAGATATAGTAATGGTGAAGCTACTACTAGAACAATTGCGGTTTCTTCGTAATAGAGATAGAAGATTTGTGAGGAGATATGAAGGTCCAGTGCCTATTATTGCTAAAGTGGGACAAGTTTCTTATAAGATTGAGCCACCAGAGTGGATGCAAGTTCATCATGTGTTTCATGTCAGCAACTTGAAGCCATACCATCCAGATAAAGAAGATGCCAACCGCAACTAAGCAATCAGACCGACCATCAGTAAACAACCACCTACCAATAAAGAAGTGGAAGAGATTCTAGCAGAACGCATGCAGTTATCTAGGTGGCAACAATTCAAAGAATACTTAGTCAAGTGGAAAGGCCAAAGCGACGAGGAGACTACTTGGAAAAAAGCCGAAGACTTATCCTCATTCAGTCCACAGATCGATATCTTTTTAAAGACTCAGTTGACGAGGACGTCGACTATTTGAGTAGGGGAGAGTGTAAGGGGGGGGGGGGGGTGGAATCTTGTAATGAAAGGTCGAAAGTCTTTTAAAAAATAACTATATTTTTGTAATTTTAAGGGAGTGATGATTGTAACATATCTATGTCTCCTCCTGCTAAGTCAAAACATGCCTTTTAAGCTCTTTAGGGGGGAATAACTAGTCACCAATTGGACTAGTTGCTCGGATCGGTGCTTGACGGGCCCGTTCGCTTTGTGGGTTGCCCCCCTACCCACACGAACGTTCTATAATGGCTTGGCCCTCTTTATAATGCTAAATCGAATATAATGAAATACTAGCCCGATTTCTACTCGTTTTTGTGTCTTTCTTTGTGTGGTTGTACCTCTTTGATATGATGCCATATTTATGTGATCGCTTGTTATATTTATGTGTTATATTTATTACGCTATCATACCGTGCTTGCAAATGTTATCGATTATTCGGTCGTTAGCCCGAATCTAACCCATGTCCCATCTTATATGCAAAATTAGCGTAATAACCCTTGGCTAGCTTACTTGAACGCGACCCAAGTGAGTACTACACGGTCCCAAGTGCATGGGCTCGTGACACGCAGCTGGAAAGGCAATTAAGCATGCTGCGCAACAAGGTGGTATAGCAACAGGCCATTTACACCTCCCTGTTTGAAAGGGGGAAAAAAATGGAATTGCTGAAAGCATAAAGCACATGTCCATCATATCTTTGAGGAACACAAATGGTCAAAGCAAAGAGTACATATCTTTTTTTTTTCTCTTTTGGAGTTTTAATATGATATTGAAATTAGTCCGATTAATCAAGAGCGTTTGAATAATATCTTGAAAGCGGCAGAACATTAGATTTGTGAATGATTGATTGACTATATTTCTTGTAGACACGTTTACAACTGTATTCTTTTTTCTTGTTTAACAAACTGAAATTGTAAAACGCCTAATTGGGCTGTAGGAATTGTAAAATCCCTAATTGTACCTACATCAACTGTAATACCTATATTCTGAAAGAAAGTCATTATCCTAGGCTACACTACACATTTCTTGTATGAGTTGCTGCTACTGCCTCGAGACGCTGCGGCATGAGGATGCCAATTTCTGCTGGTGCGACTAAATGGTCTGCTCAAAAGCTGCAGTAAGAATTATGAAGTGTCACAAAGAAATGAACCATAATGCACACTAAACAAATGCAAATCAAGCTTGTAATATGATAAAAGTTTGGAACCATTAGTGTTGGTTTGGGTGGTGTATGACTTCGGATCTCAGCCTACCAGTTCAAGTTTGATTGGTTAGTATTTAGAAAGTAATTTCTGAATATACATATTGAACATAAGGTGTATCCTTCAATTGATGCACACATAAACGGATAAGCAAATAATATATAGCTATATGAACTGCTATTTTTACTTTACAAACACAAAATTGATTATGATTCTCTGCATGAATGAAAACATAATCCAGATTTAGGGAAATAGAAAATCCGCTAAATATCTGGGCAGATAGCATACCCATATAGTCAAAGGTTCCTCAATTCAGCATATCCAAAGTTTTGATGCTAGTCCTTTAAAGGGCCATTAGAATTGGATGATCAACAACGCAGAGCATAACTTTCTTCCTATCTTTTTTCTATATTCCTTCCCTTTTTCTTTTCCTTTTAGGAATTGCTTTGTTGATCTATATCTCTATTTCAACAAATTGGATTCCCTGGTTGGTTCACACATCAAAAGTGGTAGTAATTTTTTATTCATTATTTTCATTTCAACCAAAACAGTTTTCATTCTTCTCTTTCACACAAAGTAGCTGGCTTCTTGCCAAAGTTCCTTCACGAATTTCTTTATTAGCTAACTTTTGAAATATTTTCTATGCATACTTTTCCATCTACCAAACCTAAAGTCGTAAGCCCAAGAATATGTAACTATAACTATACACACTATCCTTTCATATTTATGTGGTTGCCAGATTTGAATTGCATTTGTTACTGATATATGTGTTGAATGATAAACAAGTCTTAATAGTTAAGACAGCATCCATCGAACAAGAATAAATAAGGATAAAATCACCATAAAATTGACAAAATCACCACAAAAACTAGATAAATTACTCAAGAAAGTCACACCTTGTGTCTGTAAGATTTGATTATCTCAGCCAACAGGCTGTCTCCAGATATCTGCCTCAGCCTTTGGATTAGTTGTAGTCTAGAAATCTTGTTCTTCTGCAAATTCATCATATTTATCTTATGCCCAAGGGCCAAAACAAATACTATTAAGTTTTAGTTGAGTGATATATGAGATTTCTCCTGTTTTAATTCAGTCATAGTAGCTATCTCCAAAATTCTGAGATAGTGGGTTCAGACTTTTAATCCAAGCCCTTGAAAAAGAATGAAGTTGAATGCAGAATGATTATGATGATGTATACTTACTCTAAATTCATCATAAGATTTCAAAATCAGTGCCATCTTAGAAGGATCCAAAAGCTTTGACAAAATATCCATCAAAGCAGGAAAACTCATCCATGGTGAGGTGGGTCTTAATATCCTGACTTGATTGCTGCCTGAAAATTTTGACCAAAAGCAAATTCAACTTCAGATTGGATGCAGAAATCTCAGTATAAAGTTGAAAATGAACAGAAACATAAAACTGAGCTTGCTTACCGTTGAAGGAAGGTAGCTTAAAACTTATGATGTAAGTGGGAAAAATTTGAGAATTCATGAAAGCATTCCACACGATCAATCTTCTTGGCTCCGCAAGATTATCAACACCAGAGTCGAACTCTGTTGAGCTTGGCTTAAATTGCTTGGAATCGGAAGGAATAATTTCCATCTTTCCCATTATCACTCGACATAACAACATATGGCTTACACCATTCCTATCTGCCACTGATGATTTGACACTGTCAAAAAAAAAAATCACTACCAAAGTAACTTCCTTGATCCAATTATCAGGATTTATCTTACCAAACTTTCTCAGCAATCAAACAGAGCAGTAAATCAAGAAAATCATTAATGATTTTCAATTAACTTACCTATTAAGAGGAAAATTTGCTGGAGAAAGATGAATGCCAACTCCATATGATTCACCGTCAGCAGTTTCATCGCACCGAGTAAATCCATGGGACATAATTTGACAAATCTCCTCCCTCGAACCACCATACCAAGCAACCCAGATATTAGCATTGCTGCTATTCTTTTCCGCCACCGCCCGACTAAAAATCTGGAAACTAAACCACCGAGCTTTCCTTGGCAGACAAGAAACCAAGTTCTTGTGTATGGCTACAACCCTCGTCTTCTTCCCAAAAGATCCCATACCCTGAAGAAAACTCTTCTCCACTATGTCATGCTCGTTGCTTCCTTCTCCAATCTTAATCATTCCATTGCGAGCGAAATCCTCAAAACCCTTGTCATTAAAACCAGAATTAGCCCAACTGCTATCACCATCAGAAACTAAATTTTCGTCTTTATTGTTATCAATTATCACCGACTCTCTGTCTTGGACATCAATGGGTTCCCTCTGTTAACACAAAAATATAAAATTGAACAAAACCCATCAAAGAAAATTCACATAAAATGCAAATAGCAATGGAAATAATGAATCTCTTCCCGTCAATACCAATGCACCAAAGAAATTAACAGAAGAAATACAAAATTAGTCGATCAAAATTCAAAAACAGACGAACAAACATTAAACGAAGAGGATGGAAGCGCACGTACGTGAGATGAGAAGTTTTGAAGGGTTATCATGATGACTTGCTGGAGAAATCAGATGTTTCAAAAGCAAAAATTGAAAGAAAAATCAATGTGTAGCATATACAAAATTTACATTCAGAGAGTTATGACTACGTAAAAGAAAAAATAAAGGTGAAACAATTGTAAAGAATCAAGAATGAAGAACGACTCTATTGGTTTTGTGTATATATATATATATATATATATATAACACGAAATTAATTGTTTTTGGCGGTTGAAGGATGACAAACATTTTTCGTGCCGCAGTTTCTAATCCGAATCCAAATCCAAATGGGAGAAGGATTAAAGAGGAGGCGGGTTTCTTGCCCTTGTGGATTTTGAGTTTTTATTTTTTCAACGAACGTAATTACATTATTGTCCCCTAAGTTTCTCAGCCATGACGAAGTAATGCAATTTTTTATAGGGAGTGAATTCATTAGTTATACAATAAATGAAATAAAATAATTAAATATATATTAATATATGATTGAATTGGTTTATAAATAATATAGTAGATAAAGTCTATTTAATAATTTTTCTTTCATTTAATTGTCAAAAGAGAGCTAGAAATAGAAAAGGGTATCTTGGGAATCTGATTAAAAAATAAAAATGGAATAATTAAAAAAATAATTTTCCTCAAAAAAAAAAAAAAAATTAATTAGCAAGGGAGGACGTGGAGAAGTAGTGGTTTTGGGTTTTACTTCGAGTGCAAGTTTATTGGTTGGATCTTAACCCATGCATGTTGTGTGACAAATTGCTGCCCGAAGCCTATAGAATAAAACTTTCCTTACTAAGAAAAGGACAAATTTTTTTTTTTTTTATTTCATATTCTTCACCTGAGAATGAGATTTCTCTCTCAATACAAATTACTCGTTTTTCTCTTTTTCAGATAATGAATATTAATTTATTTTTTTAATAAAAATATATAATTTTAATAATATTTATTTATTTTTAATAATAATAAAATTAAAAATGTAATTATCTTAAATAAATATAATTTGTATATAATTTAAGTTTAAATAATTCATGGATATCTTCATATTTTATCTTAAAAAAATTATATTATTTTATTATTCATCTATAAATTACATTTTAAAATAAATGTATTATATAAATATGATAATTTAACCAAATATATAGAAGTTGAATTTTATTTTAATTTTCATTCTTTAATAAATAAAAATGAATCAAACAATATACTAAAAACAATCATTTTTATTTTCATTATCTTTCATTCTTATTTCCATTCTCATTTCTATTCTCCTTCACTTTCATTTTATTTTCCAAAAGTTCGATAAATAAATATAAAAATATTCAAATGGGTTTTACATATATTAATTATTGTTTTATATCGAGTTTTAGAAAATATAATCGTAAATGTAACTAAATTATGTAAAATAAATAAATTGTAACATACAATTAATTACTTAATTCAAAGTAGCAAACAAAATTTGGGAACTTAATGTATAGGATACTCAGGCTCCATAAATTTGTAAGCCAAGCGTGTTTTTAAATATCTTTCGATATGTTACATATTGCTCATTCGATTCCGATATCGATATATATTAATTTTTTTACTAGTTATTTTTTAAAAAATTTATAATACTGATAGATGATATAGTCCGATTTAGTCCAATATCGTTACACCGTTTTCAATATAAATATGATATGCGAAACAATTATTTTAAACCCTAAAGCCAAATGTGTGTCTACATCTGTAATTATTATAGCTTACTTGAGTTTTGCCTTTTTAAGCATTGTTCGGTATTAGAAATTAAGGATGTACTAGCAAAACTACTTGTGAGTTATTTAAGTTGGATTTGTAAAATATTAAATTAGACTTAAGGTTAATTGAGTTGAATTTAAGTTCGAATAGCACAAATTTTTTATTGAGTCAAATTTGAGTATCATTAGCTTAATTGAGTAGTTAATTTTTTTATTATTTATTAAATTACTTTTATACTCTTATTATTTAAATATATTTAAACTTAATTCATTATAATTAATTCAAGTCAAATATATTATCTATTAAATTTTTTAGTTGATTTGAGATTTGTGAAATCGAGTTCGAGTAACTCGAATATTTTTCGAGTCAAACTTTCAATCCAAAAAAAAAGATCAAATTCTAGTAATTTTCAAGCTTCAAAATTTTTAATTGAGTTGAGTTCAATATTTAGACTCGATTATACCTCTATTAGGAATGAGAATTGGAGTCTTAAGAAATAATTGGGTTTATAACTATATTTTATATCTAGGGATGTTCATTAGTTGGGTTTAGACAAAAAAAATTTATAATTAAACTAATTAAATCGGTTTTTAAATATTTCAATTTTCAATCAAATAAAGCACTGTTAAAATATCCAAACTAATACTATTTGAATTCGATTTAGATAATCGGTTTAGTCAGTTTGATAAATAAATGAATGAGCAGAATAAAAATATTATAAAAATTCAACAAAAATAACTTAAACCATAATTGAAAAAATAGAGTGAAAATCATCCAAAAATAAAAAATTTAGCACACTATTTTAAAAAATATAATTTATAGATTAGTAAAATAATTATTATTCAATCATAGTTTTTTAATATATTCATCAAAAATAATATTTGATCCAAATAATTTAATAAATAAAAGAAAATAATTAAATTAGATATTTATTTTTCATATATATATATATATATATACTCTATATTATTAGTTCAGTTTTATTTGATTTAATTTTTTATAATTGAACACCAAATAAAAAATCAGTTTATAAAAATTTTAAAACTACAATCACCCATAAAATTATATAACTCACAATTTTCTATTTGAATTGAATTAAGTCAATTCGGTTTGGTTAATTTTTAGGACGCTTTGCTTATATCCTATGAATTGATGAATTAAGGCAGTACAGTGAATTGGGCCTAACGGCCCAGTTGGGCTTTTAGCGCAGCTTCAAAACAGATCACCGCGCTTTCTTTTGGCGGTAACCCGGAATTCTAGGGCAGATTTGACACTCTATTTAAAAATTAAAATTGAAAACTGGGTAGCGACGGTTAGGATTAACGGAAATCGTGCTTTCAAGTCATAATTATAGTAAAACAGAGAATTACACACAGAGAGAAGAAAGAAGAAGAAGAGAAAACAAAAGAAAATCCATTGATCTTAGAGAAAATTATTAAGATTTTTGAGTCATAGGGATTTTTTCTTTGGATAGAAAAATTTGGACGTAAAATTGAGCATTGGCTCTGGCGGCGGGGAGGCGCGGGCGGCTGTTCTTGAAGACAAATTTGCAATCTGGTTGCATATTTCTTCTGGGTTCGTGTCTGCAATTCTTTCTTTCTTTTTGTTTGTTGAAGGTTTTCCCGTTATCAGGAGAAATCTTTATTTTTTTATATAAATTTAGAGAAATACGGAGTATTCTTAAACTTGATATTCAAAAAAAGAAAAAAGGAAATGTCAGACTCGGCGGAGACGCCGAGTTCTTCATTCAATTTTCCTTCACAGCCTGAAAGAAATTTGACGCCTCCTTCTAACAATTCGACTCCTCCGGAAGCCTCACCTCCGCCGCCTGGTAGGGATGAATTTTCTAATAGCCTTATAGTAGCTCCTCCGCCTTCTAAAACTGATAATTCACCACCACCACCATCAGAAGTACAAACATCCCCACCTCCTCCTCCTCTTTCACCTCCACCATCATCACCACCGCCTTCAAATGCTTTGCCTCCTAGTTCACCACCCCCATCACGATTACAGCCTCTTGCAGCCTCACCCCCACCACAGTCAAATTCCTTTTCTCCTCCTCCTCCTCCAACGAATGTGCCAACTATGGTATCTCCTCCTCCTCCCGAACAAAAAACCTCGCCATCAGCATCGTCACCTACTGTCTTTATTCCTCCACCCCCTAATTCTGTTGCAGTAAATTATCCACCTCCGCCAACAGAATTTTTACCCCCTCCACCTCCTGTTTCACTTTCGCCGCCTAGTTCCGGCATTGCCTCGAGTCCATCGCCACCGACACAATCCACCTCTAACGGCTCGTCATCTGGTGGATCATCTAAAGCTTCCACTCAGACAAGAACAAACACCAGCACCGCCACAGCAGGAACCACAAATGATGGGTCTGATAGTTCATCCAAGGTGGTGGTCGGTGCAATAGTTGCCGGCGTTGTATTAATTGCGGTGGTTGCAATCTTTTTAATAGTGAATAAGAGGAAAAAAAAACAGAATTTGCATTCTTCCCATTATATGCCACCCAAAAATTTCACCGTGAAAACAGGTAAAAAAAATTATGGTAATTAAGCACAATTTGTCAATTTGAGGCATTCCCATCATTAAATTATACTATCTTATGATTGAATATCCTGACGCAGATGCATACAATTATGCACAGCCGTCGAAAGTTTCAGGTTTCTCTGGGGCGGGGGGGAATTTCTCCTACGGATCGCAACCTTCACATTCACAGGACAGCTATGGGAGTCAACGATACAATTCAGAATCAGGTGTTATTGGGGTTGGTGGGGCAATGACCCATTTCAGCTATGAGGAGGTGATGGAGATGACAAATGGGTTTTCTAGGCAAAATATTACAGGTGAAGGTGGGTTTGGATGTGTTTTTAAGGGCCAAGTTTCAGATGGAAGAACAGTTGCTGTGAAACAGCTTAAGGCAGGTAGCGGACAGGGTGACCGCGAATTCAAAGCAGAAGTCGAGATTATAAGTCGTGTTCATCATCGCCATTTGGTCTCCTTGGTTGGATATTGTATCACTGATCGTCAACGCTTGCTTCTTTATGAATTTGTTCCTAATAAAACTCTTGAGCATCATTTACATGGTACGGTGATTTTTTTTCCTTTTTTTTTTTTGTGGGGGGTGGGATTTCTGCTAACTTTATCATATCCTTATGCTGCTGTGTGTTTGATGATTTGTGAAAACAGCAAAAGAGATGCAGGTGTTGGATTGGTCTAAAAGACTCAAAATTGCCATTGGTTCTGCAAAGGGTTTGGCGTATTTACACGAAGACTGTAAGTACTCTTCCATGCTTTTTCATCCATTGTGTGATTGTAAGTCTTATGTTCAATTTTTTATGAACATCTAAAACAGAAAAGCTGAATAATGTATATCTGAACCATTATTAGGTCATCCAAAAATTATTCATAGAGACATTAAGTCAGCAAACATTCTGTTGGATGATAACTTTGAAGCTCAGGCAAGTATTTATAATGCTAATCAAGATTTAGCTTCTCTAACTATGAATACTTTTAGTCCTGCATTTTGACTTGAGAACTGCTTTACTTTTCAGGTAGCAGATTTCGGGCTTGCCAGACTCAATGATTCGACTCAGACCCATGTATCGACCCGAGTCATGGGGACATTTGGGTAGGTTTTTATTGGATGCGACATCTAAGCTTCACTCCGATTATTTTTGTAATTCTGTAACTTATCCATTTGCTTGCAACTAGAAGGAATTACAATAAATCCTGTGCCATAAAAATAAAATGATGCATAGTTTGTCTTTTATTTGAAGAGCAATAGGACAACAATGCAAGAGTTATCAGGGCTTTGTTGACGTTCAATTTGGTTTTCAGGTACCTGGCACCTGAGTATGCATCAAGTGGGAAGTTGACTGATAGGTCTGATGTTTACTCGTTCGGAGTTGTGCTTCTTGAGCTCATTACCGGACGCAAACCTGTTGATCCAACTCAGCCTTTGGGGGATGAAAGTCTGGTTGAATGGGTATGATTAAGTACTTCATATATATATTGAATTCCATTTCTTTTCTCAAGTGTGGTCATTTTTTTCTGTAGTCAGGGCCTCACTTTGCCTGAAAACTGATGTTTAATTTCAATGGTGGCAGGCTCGACCACGCCTCATTCATGCTGTTGAAACAGGTGATATTAGTGAATTAGTTGATGCTAGGCTTGAAAAGCATTATGTGGAGAGTGAAATGTTAATAATGATCGAGACAGCAGCTGCTTGTGTTCGACATTCTGCTCCAAAGAGGCCTCGGATGGTTCAGGTAATTATTCATAAAATGAAACTTGATTCTCCTTTTTCACCAACTTTTTTTTATCAAAGCAAGCAATTAAACTGAATAAAATGTCTAATGCGATTAGGTGGTAAGAGCATTAGATTGTGACGAAACTGATCTTACAAATGGTGTGAAGTATGGGCAAAGCACTGCATATGATTCGGGTCAGTACAATGAGGACATTTTGAAATTTAGAAGGATGGCATTTAGCAGTGATGACAGCTCACAAATATTTGACTCGACGAGTAGTGAATACACTTCGGGAGAAGTATCCAATGGACCGCCGATTTCAAATTCCACTAGTAGAGAGGTAGGAACCCAAGCCATGAGAGATAGTGCAGAAAACAGATATGGAGGGTATCAAGGCAACTTTAGCAGCCGTAGAAATATGTAAGGCAGGCATGGCAACACCGTTGATATACTCCATCGCTATTTACATGTGCAGCAGCAGCAGCAGCACCTCAGCACCACCACCACCACCAATGGCCATTACCGAAAGAACTTGGACTTGACTTAATCAATGTGGAGGTTTTTTTTTTCCCACAGACTTTTCACTGAAATTCAACTGCATTATTAGCTTGTAAAGTATGTCTCTTACTGGAGATTGTTATGTATTTTATTATTTTCTTGTTGGTGTCTTTAGAGCCAACAGTAATATTGGATTGTTGATAATAGAGCAAGATGGATTCAGTTTTTGAGTGCATATAACTATCTTGTGGGAAGCTTCTGTTTAATTATCATATGAAGTTTGAACATACTCAAAGGAATATTTACTATAGTGTCAGAAATACACATTTCATTCATTCTCTTTATCTAATACACATTTTTTCCCCTGCTTAAATTATTTTGAGGACAGAAAAGACCATAAAGGAATATGAAAAATGGGAAGTATTTCTGATATAAGTCTTCTTTAATCTTGTTTTTCAATGACAATTAAGCAATAAAAGCTATATGCAACATCTGCCTATAAGAGGCAAAGCTGAAAGGGGTAAAAAAGTTGAAAAAGAAAAATCCAGAATTTGAGGGTTAATTTCATTAATGGTCACTTAATTTTGGTATTATTATAGTAAATTTATATAATTTTTGTCTCATAAAAGTCACATAATTGTGGTTTAGTTTCAGTAAAA
Source organism: Balakata baccata (assembly GCA_949630135.1). Taxonomy (NCBI): domain Eukaryota; kingdom Viridiplantae; phylum Streptophyta; class Magnoliopsida; order Malpighiales; family Euphorbiaceae; genus Balakata; species Balakata baccata. Next base: position 41,102 of record CATIWF010062632.1, read on the forward strand.
TCATTTCTGGTGATTTTTCAGTATTTAACAATTTGAAAAATCGTGCTAGCATTCCTGTTACCACATGAAATACGTCACGTTATTGTATAGGTCAAATATAACATTACTATACAGGTCAAATAGAGCTGTAACATTTCAGTTTGTATTATTTTAATTTATGGTGCTCTAGTTGACCTGTACAGTGATGTTGTATCTCATGTGCCAACTGAAATGCTAGCATTCTAGTTACCATATGAATACATTATGTCATTGTATAGGTCAAATATAACATTACTATACAGGTCAAATAGAGCTGTAACATTTCAGTTTGTATTATTTTTAATTTATGGTGCTCTAGTTGACCTGTACAGTAATATTGTGTCTCATGTGCCAACTGGAATGCTAGAAGGATTTTTCCGATTGTTAACTACTGAAAAATCACTATATATGATTTTAGTGAAATTAAACCATAATTAGATAACTTTTATAAGACAAAAAATTATTTAATTTTACTACAATAATACTAAAATTAAGTGACCATTAAAAATAGACACTTTTAATTTTCGAATGTAACTAGCAGTTATGATTTCTGTTGCGACTTCTGTTGCGCCAGCGACGCCTGTCATAGATGTGACATAAGCTATGCTGTATGCAATAAAGTGATCATCGCCCAGTTTTCAACATAAGAGCCATTGCGTCGACGGTGATAGCAAAAATTTCTTTTAATGAAATTTTTGCTATCTAATTACTCCAAGTGTCCATCTTTCACATATATATATATATTAAATTCTATATTTTCCTCCAAACTTGCCACCAAATTATTCAAGCTCATTTGGTGTATAAATATTAATAAATCCATTTTTTTTCTCTATTTTTCTCTGTGGAATAAGTAAATATATTACTAATTATTTCGAAAAGTGGCCGACGGCCGGCGATAATGGTTTGAGTGTGGAGAATGCGTTGAGTTTTAATTAAAAGGTGGTGGATAAAGTAATGAATGGTGTTGGAACTCAAAGAGACCAGAGGAGGAATTGGAGGTTTACTTGTTTGATTTTTTCATTAGAATAGGAAAGATGGATAAGCATATGAAAAACATTCTGGGATTTTAAAGCTTGATGGGACTAAGGTTTATAATCTCACTTTTATAATTCATAATTATGTTAATTTAATTCTTATATATATCTTGAAATAAGACTTATATGTTTAAAGTATTTTTTTTCTTCAGGAGAATATAAACTCATTTTTTATTTTTTGTCATTCCAAATTATAGATCATTTGCCTTTTTGAAGTGTAGTTATTTTGTTTAATTATAAATATACTTTTATTTATGTATACTCTTATTAAATATGTCTAAATGTCTATTTATTTATTTTTTCAACTCTTATTTTAAATAATTTTTGAAATTGATTGACATCTACATAAATATTAATTTGAGTCTTACATTAAAATGATCAAATAGTTATTATCAAAATAATAATAAATAGAAGATATTTTTAGAAAACATCAAGTAAAATTATTAATTTAACTAAATTAACTAATTTTTTTAATATATATGAAAATAGAACTAGGTTTATCTTTTTTGAACTGAGAAAGTATATACAAATTAAAATATTTTGTTATTTCTATTATTAATTAATATTACTTCTATTTCAATTTCAATTTCCAAAAAATAAATGAATAAATAAAAACCAAGTGTGAAAAGTATTCTAATTGATTTATGTTAACAAGAAAAAACATATTAGATTGAAAATCTTTCTTTATTCTCAATCAAGTAGTGATGAGAATTAATTGAAGAAAAATTTGTATTCAAATTCCTTATTAATATCTATTAATATTGGTGGTATGATAAAAATTTATCATTTTTGTGTCGAATATTCTCCATTAATTATTATTATTGAAAAAAAAAAAAAACTGAACACCTAATTGTCAAAAAGCAATAACTTTGTATTGGATAGTATTCCTATCACACACCAACTTTGTTCTCATTGAAGAAGAAGAAGAATTTGTGGTTTCTGAGTCATTAGTGACACATCACATGGTAATTTAAGATGTAATAGTTATTATTTTTTTTCTGAAAAATAATAATGTTAACTTAATAAACAAGTTTAAAATTTAGATTGTCATGTTATTTACGAAAAATGGGTTTTGGGATTCATATAGTAGAAATTGTAATTTTATTTTTATATTTATTTTGATTTTGATTTTAGAATTCAAAATTTAATTATTTTTTTATAATCACTCTTATTTTCAATATTCTATTTAGAAAACACGAAAAATATTTCAAATACCAACATATTTAGATATAGTTTTAAATCTCAACATAAATAAGAATCGGAATCTTATTATTTTCAAATGTTTTACTTCAATAGAAGACATCAAATTCAAATTTGAAATACAAAATTTCATTCCTATTGTCATATTCTTTTTAATTTAATTTTTTGACTGCATTCAAAATAATGAAAATAATTTAAAAAATTTTCTAAACATGAGAATGAAAAAAAAATATATTGACATAAAAACTTCTTATGAGTTTACAATTTGTTCTTAAAATATAATTTTCAGAGCAATTTTAAGATATAATTGCTTAATTTAGTTTCTTTGTTTGTTTTTATAATGCTTAATTTAGTTAATAGTATCGTATAAGATTCTAGTTACCAAAACAAAAAAAGAGTATAAGATTATTAACAGAGGGGGGAAAGGTCAGAAATTTTTTGTTTGGCTGAGAGCAATTCCTAGATTTTTTTTTTGGTGTCAAACCAAATATATTTTCAGTTTTATATATTAACAGATTGAAATTAATTATATAAATTCTGAAAAATAATAAAATATTTTTATAAAAATTTTAAGATAATTGCATACTCATCTATTAAATTCGATATGGCTAATTAAGCAACTGGATACCAATTCCTATGTATTGAGTAAAAGGAGAAAAGGCCGGATGATATGAGTAATCCAAACATGGAATTATCACGGAGAAGTCTAATTGGTCAACTTTTTGTAATAATTAAGAAAAATTATGCTGGAGAAATTTTTAAATAGGGCGAACAATATAAATTTAATTGTTTTATTTTTGTTTAAATTATATTCAGTTTTTTAAAAATATTTGTGTTTATAATTTAACTTTTATAATAATTTTTTGTCCACTTAAATACCAGAATATCTTTTTTTAGTTCATTATATAAAATTTTATTTAATATTAATATAATAAAAAAAATATTTAATTTCTTAGTCTCATGCAACGCATGACAAAATTGATAAAAAATAGTGAAAACAAACATCGAATGTCTTTTATTTTCGTGATCACATCCACCACGACATGCATTGTCTAGAAGCTTTTTGTCCCTATAAATATATTCCATGCTTCTGCTTTCTGTTTCAAATCAGTGTCTTCCTTTGCTGTTTTTATTGGATAGCACCGGAAGCATTATTTTTATTTGGATTGAGAAAAGTTTTAGATCTCGGTCAAAATTATAGATTTCAAAATTTTGTAATTTTACTAAAATATGCAATCAAATATTGTATGACATGAAAACACAATTTTTCATGTTAACCTTGAGCATTTATCCATAACTTTTAACAAAACAAATTTTGTTAACTTTTATGGATAAAATCCATTTTGTTAGATCATCCCATGATTTAAAGAATAAAATGGAAAAATAAAAAAATTAAGACAAATCTTTTATTACTGAGATCACCAAGGTGCAAATGAAACAAAAAGACCAAAAGCTTTGTTTGCGTTGATAAAACTCCTTTTGCTAGTCTAGATGTATGATCACAAATTTCTCTTTCTGGCAAATTTCTTAGCTACTAACTCTTTAGAAACTTTTTCTCAATATTTTCTTTCAATACTCGTACAATATGAAAGAAAGAAAAATTTTAGAACAAAACAATTTTTTACTCACTCGCTCGAGAGAAATTTGAAACCAGAAGTAGAAGGATATATGAACTGATAAAGAAAAAGAATAAGAGAAGGAGATTAAGAATAATCAAAAGCCTAGCCAACCGAATGGCCAATTTTTCACCTCATTTAATGAGGTTCGGAGAAAATTGATTTTCTGTTTTGTTTTGTTTTTTTTGTTTTTAATTTTGATTTATGATGTAATGATGATGCAACAATTGTATAATTCATTTCTAGCTACCATCATTAATCATAGAATTAATCTTCTCTTCTATTATAGTGGTAATTACTTTAATATACCACTATAATTAATTTAATTAACAACTTAATTAAATTATTATAATTTTAATTAACACTTTAATTAAAATTA
>CATIWF010062634.1:0-12349 GCA_949630135.1 Balakata baccata
AATTTAATTCATTGTTTAATTAATTTAGTTTTTACTCAAAATCAATTCAAACGGATTAGAGTGTTTAGGTTGCATTTCGTGTTCATTGGTAATTAAAGTAATTAAGAGTCTAAGCTAGTGATTCCTTGTGAGATCGACTCCAGGAGGACACTTGCCACTCTACAATTGGCTCGTGCACTTGCGGATTAAACCTTGAGTTGACATCACATATAAGCATTGAAATTTTCCCATGTAGTCATCCAATTACATGGCATACAAATAAATAAAGGCATATGAACATATCATGACATACTCCACTCAAATATTACATAAATATAATTAATAGGGAAAAGTAACATGCCAACTTGTTCAACATATAACACATGTCACATCTCATTACTTTTCTTATCGTGGTATTAATGCCATTATTAATTCCCAAGTTTCATTTTTATTTTAAGTGAATAGCTTTAATAAATTGCCCAAGCCTTATTATTGAATTGGCCGGATACGGGGTGCAAAGTAGGAGCGCTCATATCCAAGCTTAACGCACCCTACTCACTATAGTCTCAAGTCAAGAATGCTTACCAAGCTTGAAATGACTTGACTGAGTATAAATCTATGAGTGCCAGGAGCATGGACACTTACCAAGCTCCATTCTCCCTATCCTCACTCATAGGCTCATTGATACGTATTGCTTATCTCCTTAACGGTGCACCATTTACCCTAAAGTGGTCCTCAAGTAGAGAAATGAACATTTATATCAATGTATTCCCTTATTTTAATCCCATTTTTTCATGTCTCCATTATGTTACATATAACATATTCATGTTCACATATCATATTTAGGTTCATAAACATGATCTCATAATATAACATCACATCTATCATTTAGGCATATTCGACCTATTTCAGACCCATTTAAACATCATTTGAACACAATTCATTTTTGCTAATTTTAGGGCCTTCATGGCCATGGATTTTGCACTAGGTGTGAAGCCTGGCTATGAATGGATCTATATCTTTGTTTATGGTCATGAAATTTTTCAACTTAGTTGTGACGCTGATTGTGAAAGGACCTAATTTGTTCCAATGACCAAATTTTGCCAAAATTCCAATTTTAAATTCTTCCTAAAAATATTTAACATTCATCCATGGGCATATAACTCAATCATAATCAAGTTCATACAACTAAAATCTTCACATTTTAGGTTCATAACCAAGCTCAACAACACAAGCAATTCATACAATTCATACTTTTAAGCATATTTGCCATTTTCATGCTCATTTAACATTTAATGAACATTCATATGCCCAAATTAACTTCCTTAACATTTGAACATGCAATTTCATGCTTTCATAATTCATAATATTACCTTACATATCAAACAGGCATTCTTAAACTCTATTAATACAAACAACTCAACAATTGCATGCATTCTTTATGTCATAGGGTAAATAACAATGCAAATATGTACAAACCTCAAAAAAAAGCTTGACCAAAAACCAAACTAAGGAACTATTCTACTTTTTTTTTTATGTTCTCCCCCTTCTTCTCTTTATTTTCCTATCACAAACACATCCATATATCAAATTCTATCTCATTGAAAAAATAGCAAAAAAAAAAAAAAGAAGTAAAACTAACCCATGCTCCCAAAACTATGGCTATTATGCATGTTTCTAACTCAATTTCATGGTATCTTACTTCCCATGCTCCCTAAACTAAGGAGCTAACCAATGCTCCCTAAACAATGGTTATTATGCATGTTTCTAACTCAATCTCATGGTATCTTACTTCCCACAACTTCAAAGAACTCAAATATACACCAAACCTCAACAACCTTCTTCCACCATAACCTATCTCCATGATTCTTCACCCAACATACACAATCTCTTCATATAACTTCATAATTTTAACAAAGAGATGGAGTTCTTATGTTTTTGTACCTCTTGATGGCAAAAACACTCTTAATCATGCAAAGAAACCGAGCTCTCTCTTGCTCCTACTTTCTCTTTCCTCTAACTCTTCTCCTTTATTGACAAATCCTTCAAATTTCACTTTGATCTTAGTTTCTCTTAGTTTTAGTATTTGATCACTCAAAAATCCATGGAGGATCACTCGTAGACCTCCAATACACCTCTCATACAATCACTTTAAGTCACATATTCATGCAATACAACTAACCCTAGTAAATAGGTGTTACAATTCTCTCCCCCTTAAAAATGTTTCATCCCCAAAACATACATGATATGTCATCGTGGAACAACTGGGGATATTAAACGCTCATCACTTCCTCGTTTTCCCATGTAGCTTCTTCAGCTGCATGGTTCCTCCATAATACTTTCACTAATGGAACCCGCATGTTTCTAAGTTCCTCAGTTTCCCTAGATAGAATGCGAATATGTTCCTCTTCATATGTCAAATCCTGACTCACTTGCAGATAAACTGATTGGATGTGAGAAGGATCTAATTGATACTATCTCAACATAAAGATATGAAACACATTATGTATCTAACTCATCTCCGGAGGTAGAGCTAGTCTATAAGCAACCGGTCCCACTCTTTCCAAAATCTCATAAGGTCCTATAAACCTTGGGCTGAACTTGCCAAGTCTTAAAACTCTTTTCCAAGGAGACACTTTGTGAAAAACTTTATCTCCCACTTCATATTCAATGTCTCGTCTCTTAAGATCAGCATATGATTTCTGTTTGTCAGCAGCTGCCTTAAGTTTCTCTTAAATGATCCTTACTTTCTCTTATGTTTCCCTCACTAGGTCTGGGCCTATTATCTTCCTTTTATTGAGCTCCGTCCAATATAATGGTGTTTGATATTTTCTACCATATAATGCCTCATATGAAGCCATCTGAATGCTAGACTGATAACTATTATTATAAGCAAATTCCATCAAAGAAATATACTTGTCCCAGCTACCTTTGAATTCAATAACACAACTTCTCATCATATCTTCCAGAATCTAGTTAACTCTCTCAAACTGATTGTCTATCTGTGGATGAAAAGTTATGCTATGAGGCTATCATGTGTGATATACATGAAAAGATATTAAATTTGATATCTAAAAAATCAAGTTGAAATTTTGTCATGGCTATGAATAAAGAGGCAGAATCATTCTTGCCCAGCCATCACGACCAAGCTAAAGAGTCATGGTCATGAAGACATTTTTCACAGTAAAGTTGAAAGTTGTTATATGATTTACAGATGCACTTGTAATATGCCAAAACATTTTATATGATATTATACCATAAGAAAACATGTTTATGAACTTGAATATGCATGAGGTTGTGATTATATGCTATGCATATGGATTGAAGCATATTAAAATATAATGGAAGCAAAAGGAATATAGTATTAAATGCTCATTTCTCTACCTAAGAACTATGTTAGGGTAAATGATGCATCATGAAGGGGATAAGCGATACATATCGACAAGATATATGAATGAGGATCAGGTTGACTAGCCTTGGTCTGAGTGCTTTTATTCCTGGTACTCATACCTATTTTACTTAGTCAGGTTAGCTGAGCTCAGGTCTGAGGGAGCACACTTGACTTAAGCAAGCTTATATGAGCATATATGTTACAATGGATGAGTAGGATGACTAGGCCCTGGTCTGAGTGCGCCTACTTCATATCTTATATACAAAGTGAGTAGGATGTGTAGCTCTAGTCTGGGTGCACCTACTTCATATCCCATATCCAGTTAGTCTATGAATGAGGTTTGGGCTTTTTATTAAAAAAGAATAAGGAAAGTCAAGATTGAAATATAAAGAGAAAGTGAAACATGAGAATTTATTAATAGCATGATCAATATGTTGTAAAATGATTATAAATGTTATGAGAATTGTATGTTGTGCATTGAGAAGTGAGATATGAAAGAACCGTTAAATGATTAACTTTGTGACAATTATCTCATGGCATAAACAAGTACGATGTTAAAATGTTGGGATAATAAAATAAAGGAAAAAAGATATGCATTTCATGAATCAAACGAGCATAAATTATAAGGGTCATAGAATAAATATGCAACATTGCTATGATTATGTGTTTTTAATATGATTATGTTACAAATTATGAGATTACATGTTAAGTATGTTAAGCATATGTGTATTACTAAGCTATGAAAAGCCTAGTGTGTCTATTTATGCATGCGGGTCATGAACCCAGTATAATGTCGAGATAGCAGTTGACAGCGGATGTACCATAACCTATGCGGAGTGGAGACAATGTAGGTTCAGGTTTAGATCGGACACATTAATATCATGCATTTATTTATTGCATTCATTTATATGAATGTAATTAGTTATAGTCGTTCTGTAATTATGTGAAAATGATGTAAGAAAACAGAAAAGCCTCAACTAAGTATAGTAAGGACATATGAGATGAGGTTCTTATAGGCTCATGATAATATATTATACGCGAATGTGCAGGCAAAAAAGAACTAGTGTTAACTAGTTAAGAGTATATTCAATAAGTTAGACAAGCAAGTTTAAATGAATATACTTGCATAAAATATGATGATAACTTAAAATGAAAATTTTTTAAATTTGAGCAAGTTATAGCTACCCAAACTATAGCATCTCCTATGTATTAGATGTTATATTCCTAATATATAAAATGGTGTTACACTGAGCCTAAGCCCCTTGCCCAAATGAATAATATGAATAAAATCCTACGATACCGTAAATACCCTCAATAGTGTGTCATCTATCCTAACGTTAGTCCTAGTATGAGTGGACATTATAGTCTTTTTTGTCTTTCCTTTATTCATTCCTTTTTTTTTTTTTATCTATATCATATGGTCCGTATCTCATGTACAAGTATCATGTCAAAGTATATATTAGGCTTAAGTCATATCCAGTCCCCTGAAAATGTTCATTTTCACCATTTAGCCTCTTGCAGTAATTTTCGATCCACTTAGCCTCCGGAACTCCATTTTCAGTCTATTTTGGCACCCGTCCAATTTGTAAAACCAAACATATAGCTCCTTATTGTTGACATGACACCATTAACCAAGTCAAACTTGTCATGTCAGCATTAGAGGACTCTATACACATTTTATGAATTGAATAGGAGACAAGATGGACCAAAAAATGAGTTCAGATAGCTAAGTGGACCAAAAATCATTGCAGAGAGATCAATGGTGAAAACGAACATTTTCAGGGGCTGAATATGACTTAATCTATATTTATATGTCATAATATTTCTATCATATCATCATGTATAAGTATAATCGTATTCTAAATGTGAACATCACTTTCATGTCACGTGTCATATGCCTTAACATATAACATTAACGTGTTTCACCAACATTTCACCATGTGCTGAACTTTATCCTTTAATTCATAATTATATACATAGATGCCATACAAAATGCCTTTGTCATACGAGAATTCATGTCATCATTTAATGTCAAATTTAGACATTTAATCACAAATTATAGTTATGTATCACTTTATAATTCTCATAGACATAATATTTGAAAAGAAATTCATATATAACATTTATCTCATGTTTGTGATATAAAAGGGCATCAAATAATCATGTATCATGTGTGTATATATATATATATATATCAAAATGGCCACACGATGCATGTGTAATAGCACGCTCGTGTCGCTATCTAAAATGCCTTTTGGTCCCTCCAAATTTTTTGTTTTGGTCTTTTTTGTTCTAGTCTCGGTTTTTCTCATATTCTTTCAATTTCAGTCTCAATTTTTAGCACAATTGATCCATAAAATTATACAAAATTATTTTAATAATTAATTTCCAATAATCCAACTTATGGACAAATTAATATTATTTTTAGTATCCTTCAACGATTCAAATCTCACATTTAATCACTATAAAGCCAATTAATTATGCAAAAATAATTCAACAATTATACTCACGAAATAGATTAAATCAAACTTTTTCTTATCAGTAATTGAATTATTGTTTCACTATATAACTCATTCAATCAATAATCATACTAAAATTTAATCCACAACAAATTTTCATACATAATCAACACAGTGTCTTATCTCCCACAAGTCCATAATAAATTTTCTCTTATAATTCTCACAGTAATTTAGCTTCTATATAATCCATAAATTATCACAATCACATGTCCATGGCATTGAAATTTCCACAATCCAACACAAAGAAAATCACACAAAATTGAGTGAATAAAAATGAGCATATTTACATAACTTAATTTTTGGAGCCTTAAATCATATGTACATAACTTAATTTTTGGAGCCTTGAATCTGTATGTAGCGCTTTAACTCGGTCTGGTAGTCGTCTCCACAAATGATATCCTCTCCTAGAACGAAATATAGACTATGAATTAATAACTATTCTAGGAAATCCTAAATAAATCCACTCTGTTCAACGCCAAAACATTGGAAGAATAAATTAAAAAAAATGAAGAATACTTACTATAATAGATGGGACTGACTAAAAGGAAAGATTATTAGAACAACTAAACTTGTCTCTTGAATATTGGGTTTGGAAATCAGGAAGCAGGAAGGAAAGGGTCGATGCAATGAGGGAGAAAATATTTTGGGGTTTTAGGGTTCTGTGTAAAGATGGAGTATTTAGAGAGACAACAGATAAAAAACGCCTTCTTTAATCCTCAAAGACCAACATGACATCGTATACAAGTCTAAAACAATGGCATAGTGTGCTGCACACCATTCAATGCATGTTGACACTTCTGAATTCTTTTTATTTACTTTTCTTTTTTTTTATATATATATATATATAATACTATACTATTATTTCCTTTTATAATATAGTAAGAATTTCTTTTTACTTTATTTTAATTTTTCTCCTTTTCTTTTAATTAAAATCTATTTTTACTTTTTACCTTTTTACTTTTTATTTATTTCATTTTGAACCCAAATAAATTATTTCTTCATTTATTTTAAATCATTTTCTCTTAAATTACCAATTTATCCGCCTATACCACATTTCTTCTAGGCTCTACTCCGTGGACATTATATAATTATTAAATTTAGTCCAATTCAGCCAAAATCAACCGGTTTAATATGAAAAATGACCCAAAGCCAAATGAGTTACCCACAAATTGTTCAACTTTGTCTCGTGCCTATTGACTTTATCTACCCTTATTTATAAGATGCTTCTCATCTTCCTTTTTTCTTATTTCCAATATGAGATTGTTGGCTCTTTTTTATATTTCTTTCCTTACTTCTTTTTTATATTACTTTTCTTTATTAATGTGATATTTTTAGCTCATTACATTTTTTTTAAATAATGTTTTACCTTTATATTTGTGTTGGACCTTTCATATGCTTTTTTTTTTCTATTTTTATTACTTCTAATGGAATATAACGAGTCTTGTTTTTTCAACTAAAGGTACAATTCCATATAAAATCTGAATTTCTAATAAAAAAATTCATATTAAAAATTCAAAGTTAAAAATTTGGATAACCTATTTTTCTTGAAAAAGAAAGTGCTAACCATTTTCTTTTAATTTATTTTTCTTTAAAGTTAATATATATTAAAAAAATAATTAGATATGAATTTAACTTTTTATTATAATAAGTGATGTAATTGAATTTATGAGAATTGGCATTTTATTGAATATATGAGTATGAATATAGTTCTTTTGAACAATTATCATATGGAATGTCTTATAAAAGTTATTTTTATATTTTATTACGTAGCAAATATGTTAAATATTATATTTTTAAAAAATTTCACATAGACCTATTTAATTATTTTAGTTGAACCTCACACATTAATTTGCTACCTTCACTGTTTCCTTGGCAGATCGGGTTTGATAATTAATCTGGGTATTAAGGGTGGCCAACGGTTTGGAACCGCCGGTTTCACGGTTCAAAAAAATTTGAACAAGTTGGTTCTGTCTCGGTTCATATTATTTATTTTTTTTAATGTAAAATTAAATTTAAATTTAATAATTGAAAATAATTTATGAGTTAAAGAAATACAATTAAGGTTAAAATAGTGTATTATTTATATAAATTGTAATTATTTGGAGTTAAATGTACTAATTGAGAAGAAAATTTAAGTTATGATAGTGAGAGAAGAAGTAATAAATATTTAAGTTAAATTTGAAAAATATTTAAAAGTAATAAATTAAAAAAATTTTAAGTGGAATATTTAGTTTTAATTTTAAAAATTATTTAAGCTAAATTTGAAAAAAAATGAAAGTAATAATGTTAAAAATTTATAAATTGACTATTTATTTGTAATTTTAAAAAATATTCAAGATAAATTTGAAAAAAAAAATTGAAAAGAATATTAAAAGTAATAAATTGACGTGAACTTAATTTTTTTACCATTAATTAAGTTGTCTACGTATTCTCTTGGGGTTTAGAGGAATCAAAGCCCACATAGTTTTCTTACCTTTTAAATTTGTTGAATACTCATTTACCTTATTTAATCCGAACCGCCGGTGCCGGATGTACCAACGATTCCTTCGGTCGTAAAAGTTAATTTTTCATCGTATCCCTCTTTTTCAAATTTTTGTTGTTTTAGGCCTACCATTCAAGAACATGAAACTTTTTACCTGCTTGACTATCACAAAACTCAAAATTTGTTGTTAAATAAATGTTAAGTTTGGGTGAACCGGTAGATACTTGAGATTTTTTTATAACTTTTTAACATCAAACGACCATCCTTTCTCACATTTTCTAGTTCAACTTCTTCATGACTAGAACTACTGGAAGTAGAAATATTATATAAATTACTAAATTCATTAAATATGTCACAAATATTTTTTCCAACTTTATTTACTATCGAATCAATACTAACATCTTCAATATCAAAACACTCATAATAAATTTGCAAATATTCATTTAACATTGTAATTCTACACTTAAGATCAAAACACAACATATAAGATTAATCAAATGAACCATTTTAAAATAAGATAACCACTTTATGTCGCATGACAAATATAATATCATGCAAAATAACATCATTTATATACTCTTTAAACGCATTAATAATATTAATACATTGAGCCAAAAATAAATAACATGTAGAATAATAAACACCACTTAAAATATATGTTGCATCGTTAAAAGCTTTTAAAATCTCTAAAAGATTTTTACAAGCGTTCCAATGTTGTGGATATAAATTAATTTGTGTCACATTAGTGGAAATAAATGAGAATAATAAATTTTTATATACGTATAACTTGTTGATTAATTCAAATATGGAATTCCAACGAGTTGAGACATCTTGTGGAAATTTTTTCGGTCTTTTGCTATTTTCACAACAAAATCGAATCTATGATTTCATAATTTGGGGATGTCCATGCAAATAAATAATTGTTTGTTTTATTGGTTCAATTGTATCACCTAATATTTTTAAACCATCTTGCGTACACAAATTTAAAACATGACATGCATATCTAATGTGAAAAATTTTTCCACTAATATAAGGTTGATATAGAATTGAAGCTCTCTAATAGAAGAGGTGTTAGCTGCCGTACTATTAAAACCGATTGAAAAAAATTTATTAACTAAATCGTATTCTTCCAAAATATTTTTTATCATTTTATAAATATTATCTGTTGTATATCTATTATCAAATACTCTAAAGGCAAGTAATTTTTCTTGAATAATCCAATCATCACCAATTCATTGACATGTTATATATATATATATATATATGAATGTATGCGTCAATAATCATTTCAAATATCAACACAAATTGCAACACGTCCATTCAAAGAAGAAAAAATTTTGTACAAATTTTTTTAATTTTCATTATATAATTTAAATAAAGCACGTTCAAAAGGGTTTCTTGGAACACATTTAACAGCGGGATTTAAAGCAGTTTGACAAAAATTATTAAAGCTAGCTTTTTTACCAAAACTAAAAGATAAATTTTCAACATTTATCATTTTTGCCATTTCTATTTATATGTTTTATTATTATATTAAAATAATGAAGAGTTAGAAGATGAATCTACAAACCCGGAGATTTGGGTTTGTTTTTTCGCGATACCGAATTGAGTTGCATGTTTATTTTCCAAATGTTTTTTGAAAGTGTTATACCCATCTCTTTATTTAAATTTATAAGTTTGGCTAAAACAATTGCACACAACTTGTAATTGACCATCATTTAGTTGCATTTTCTTGAAATGAATTTGAAAAGTATTGGAAGAGTGGAGTTTTTTATCCGACCATTGACCCACATTTATTGGAATATTATCAGTCATTCTTTGGCTTTGTTCAGTGCTGTGTTCAGAAGCCAATTCGTTTGCCATCTCTTCCTCCTCATCCTCCACATTAACAAAATTATCATAATTTTCCATATCCACAAAAAAATTGTTGGAATTAAAATAGCTTCTTCCACTATTGTTTGCCATTTGTTAGAATAAAGAGAGAAAAATTTGAGAATTTTAGAGTTTAAAAAAATTATAATGTAATTAAAGAGACTAGAGAGAAAAAATAATTTTGTGTATTTGAGAGAATTTGAGGAAATATGTGTATAGAATTGAGAGAAAAAATTAATTACGAGATTTATAGAAAAAATTTTGAATAGTTGAAAAGACAAAAATACCCTTCAATTATATATGTTATTTTTTAGTTGGAATGATATTTTTGTCTTTTACTATATTTATTTTTTAAAATATGTATATTTTAAATTAATTAAAAAAATTTTAAAAAAGGTCAAATGACCGCTGTTGGGAGAGGGGAGTCAGATCCCTAGCATTAGAACCAAACCGTTCTGACGTGCAAGTAGATCCCACCTGCCTACTCATATTTTTTTTAAAAAAAATTATGGTTCCGGTTTTGGAATCGGCTAAATCGGCCCGGAACCGGTCTCTCAATGGTTCTAGTTCGGTTCCAGCCCGGAACCGTTGACCACCGGTCCGGTTCAGCCGGTTCCAAACTGGAATGACCATCTCTACTTGGTATAATCCCTATCCATTCCAAGGGCAATGTTAGCCAAGCTATCTACAATACGTTTGTTTTTTGTTGGACACATGTTGAACACGAAAGTCATCAAAGAAAACCAGCAACTTCTTGCAAGCATTAACCAAGTCAGCACAGAGAGCGTTATGAGATCCGCGCAAAGAAATCCAATCAACCATAAGATGCAAGTTAACTTCAAAAATAACTCTTCTATATCCCTTATTTACTATTGAATATGTGCTGGGTATATGTTTAGTTACTCAACCAGTTGAAATAGATAAAGAATTAAAATGCACACGTCCAATTCACAATACAAATTGAAACTATATAAACTAATAACCAACATAGAACAAAACTGCATATTTTTGTTTGGTTTGGTTCCAATATCATTTTAATATGGTGCAGTTTAATATGTCTGATATGTAATTATTTACTTTATTATTCCTTTTATCAATGTGGTCCAATTTAAAACGAATTAACGGAATATGTTGGTTAAGTGGTAAATTTGCCTATATACCTTTTTTAAATAGTCAATGTTAGACTGGATTTTTTTTTTCCTTTTTTGAGTTCTCAATGTTACAAAATAGGTTTTGTTCTTATTAAATTAAACAAATTTTCAAGATCAGCCGATGTAATTTTTTTTCTTTGTTAACTTTGCTTATATGTGGAGCCAACACTTGACTGAAATATATGGAAGTCAATAAAATGAAATATAAATTCTCTGTTAGGAATATAGGGTTATGATAATGCAGTATAAGGCAAATCAAAAGCACATGGAATCAATCTAGTATATTTATTTCACATAGTATTCTTAAGCCAAATTCACCTCCTATTATAGGTGTTTAGATTCAATAGTATTTGTCTCATAAGATCCAACAAATTAAGGCAAAGGTTGAACACCATAACAAACTGAATTTAGAATCTCTATATTATGTAAGAGAAGATGAGGAGGAGAAGTTCTTTCACAAATGGGTATGATATGTTTTCAACTTGAACAAAAGATACCTATTTATACT
Source organism: Balakata baccata (assembly GCA_949630135.1). NCBI lineage: Eukaryota > Viridiplantae > Streptophyta > Magnoliopsida > Malpighiales > Euphorbiaceae > Balakata > Balakata baccata. The sequence goes on from CATIWF010062634.1 coordinate 11,903, forward strand.
AAAAGAAAGGAGAGAAGAAATAATTATGAAAAACTCTCATTAAAGTTGCTCATTATGACTAAAAATTAATATTTATAATATAAAATTTATGTTTATAGTAGCTATTGATATTTTGTAACTAAAGAAACTGTAAAAGCTCAAAAGACAATTTTTAGAAAAATCTTTGTTACGCATGTTACACAGCATCACAAGCGTAACACTATAGAGTGGACATGTCATGTGTTTCTGGTGACTTACTGCCGCAGGTGCGCCGTATCAATACAAGTGTCTCACACAACTTATGACCTTCTATCATAGGCACGTCACATCTGTTAGAGATGTGCCCAAAAGGCAATCGCCTTAAGCACTTAGTGTACACATTCATAAAGACATTCTTTCATTATATTAGTATTCATTTGCATATGAATTGATATAGATCTTAAACTGATTAATGAAAGTCCATGATAT